>WIQG01000485.1:0-85445 GCA_014925785.1 Mycena galopus ATCC 62051
GAGCAATTCCTATCTCCGGAGTCCGAACATGGACAATGATCCAGTCCACTCCAGTTACTAGACGGCGAACCTGAAGTTTCAACTCAAAAATTTCCGATACCATGTCCCCGGTCAGACTTCCATTTTCCTTGCAGTTAAGTCTAGTGTTGCCGCGACTCAGACTTTGAGTCGCCAAGTCGACTTGGCAAGGTCGACTTGAGCCGAGTCAAGTCGAGTCACGAAGCCGACTTCAGTTGACTTTGGAAGTCAGGACAAGTCGACTCAAGTCGACTTGAGTGACTTGAGTTGAGGCTTTTTACTAAATGTTTCTTTTCATGAATAATGAATGATTCCAGTCAATTTGAATTTTTTCTCTCAGAAGCGTGACGACGTGACATGTGTGACTAGTGCGTGACATCAGTTTCATTTTGCGTTTCTATCCAGTTTCCGACCACAATTAACTCTATAAAAATTCTGAAAAAATTCACAATGCTACATGAAAGGTCAATAATGTATCTGAACTCCATAATAGCTCTATGGCCTGTGAATATTGCGATAGGATGCAATTCTTCCCATTTGGAGTGAATGCTCACCAGGTTCAACATATAATCCTGGTCCCATTTGACATGGTGGTCATTCTCCTGAAATCAAAAAAGGTCCATCGACCTGGCCGACTTGAGTCTACTTAAAGTCACTTCAAGTGACTCCGCTAGGCTTAAGTCGAGTCAAGTCAAGTCAAATGGCATTTCAAGTCGACTTACCAAGTCGCGACTCGACTTTTCGAGTCGCGGCAACACTAGTTAAGTCATCCGATCGTGCTCGAAAATGGCCTGGAGCGCCCAAAATAGATATATATAAATCGCGCATCCAATGGTGCGCAGGAGTTGAATAAACGTGCACATATTATAAAGGTCGGCTTGACCGCAACCCATTTGGTAGGGTCAATGTGCAACTTTGCGGCTGCAATCTGAATTTCACCAACCGTTGTTTGGTGCTGCATTGCCAAGCTTGTCGACGCGCCCGTTGCACGTGATGTTTAACTTGCTTAATTTTTTTTTGAAAAATGCGGTTCATCCATAGTAGCACCACCGAGTGCATCCCCGCTGTACAACGCCCAACTTTTCCTCCTTGTTTTCATGCTTCAACCCTCCAACGAATACCACTGAAAATCAAAGTCATTGTGCCCACAGTCACTGCCAACCAAATGGTATGTAATGTGTGCTGCAGTGCAGAAAGGGCTACACGGCTATTACCCACTGCGCTGTCTAATGAAACCAACACTCGTTGAGTCAGACGATGTTCAAGTCGTCATTTCCGCGTGATGTTGAAGGCGGCCTTGAGGAGGCCGGGACTTTACGGGGATGTTGTTTCGCCGCCACTTCGGTGAGCATTGCAAACTTGCGACAGCCCGAGCCTTTCAAGAAATAGAACGGTTGAGGGACTCGTTAATTGGTTGACTTTGAGTCGGTTATTCAGCGAGCGTCATTAACCGGCTATCCGGTTCTCAGCGCTTGTCAACAGCTTTCTAAGCGGTGGCCGCATTCGCATGCGATTAGTGGGCGTCTCTGTAGCTGCTCGGTGATGGACTGCAAAAGCTTTGACCCTGCGTTCAGCTTAGTGGCCCGGGCGTCGAGCATGGCTATAAAGAGGGTCCCAGAATTGCCATGGACAATCATCCAATTTCACCTCACACCACAGCAAAAAACATGAGCGTCGAATTCACCGTATTCAAGGGTTCGGCCAGCGAGGGCATCGTCGAGGCCACGACGCGCCGGGATGGACCCTCAGGAAACGAAGTCCTGGTCAAAATTACTCACTCGGGAATATGTGGCACCGACGAGCACTTCAAGCACGCCGACATGGTTCTCGGGCATGAAGGTGTTGGGACTGTAGAGCAGATTGGGGACCGTGTTTCCCAGTTCAAGGTCGGCGACGTCGTGGGCTGGGGGTACACTCACAAGACGTGTGGAGAGTGCGAGCAATGTCTGCTTGGTACGTATGCGTCGTGCTCCGATTTTTTCAATTTTTTTGGCTGATGATTATCCTCCACAGGCCAAGACCAATATTGCCCAAACAGAGAACTGTACGGGATGCACAACCACCACCAAGGATCGTTTGGCTCGCACGCCATCTGGGACGCGTCATTCCTATTTAAAGTGCCCGACGGACTTGCACCCGAGCACGCAGCGCCCCTCATGTGCGGCGGCGCGACTGTCTTTGAAGTGATCGAGTCTTACAATATCCGCCCCACGCAACGTGTCGGTGTCGTCGGTGTCGGTGGCCTAGGACACCTCGCAATCCAATTTCTCGCGAAAATGGGTGCCAGCGTCGTCGTTTTCTCCAGCACAAACTCGAAGCGCGAGGAGGCGTTGCGCCTTGGTGCAGCGGAATTTTACGCGACGCAAGGCGTCGAGCACTTCGAAATGGCCAAGCTGGACCACCTCATGGTCACAACGAGTTTCCTCCCCAATTGGAAACCGTACGTTTCCACACGGCTTTTTTCCAGCTGCACGACTCACAATTCCTTTTACCTAGGTTCCTCAGCGTCATGAAGCCCAAGAGCACCATATACCCACTCACCGTCAGCTCCGGCGACCTCGTCCTTCCCACTATGGCTATCGTCGATAGGGGCATAACCATCCAGGGTACGACCGTAGCAGCGCGCTCGGTGCACAAGCGGATGCTTAACTTTGCGGCTCGGAATCACGTCGTTCCAATCATCGAGCGGTTCCCGCTAACGAAGAGTGGAGTCGAGGAGGGCATGAGCCGGCTTCGCGAGGGGAAGATGCGATACCGGGGTGTGCTCATTGCGGCATAGTCTCGTCTAGGGAAATGGAGCATCTACGCACGAGTCAACGTATCCTATAATCTCTAGATTTCTTTCTGCATACGCCATTAGATAACTCGACCCTTCAAGTCAGAGGTATTCCAAGCATGTTGCCGATTCTCCGAGTCTCAAGAGCTGAACCGCTTATACTTAGAGTATATTGATTTTCTTCATTAATTTTCTTTTTCCGTACACAATTCAACATGGCATAATTGTCGAACCGAAACCATCTTGAAAAAATCCCACGGTTTCACGCAGGTATTATTCCAAACCTATTGCCGGTTTTTACGCAAATGATGAAGTTACAAGCCGCTGTCCTACTTCCAAGATGTATTTGTACGCCGTCAGAAACTAGTTCTATGAACTCGTCGAGAACGTCCGGCGGAGCCCTGCTAACTGGGAGAACGCGCAGTTGGATGCGGGGAGTCGAAACCACACGACGGAGCGCTCTCCAAGATGAATCAAAAACAACACTATAGGAGGATGAGTGATCAGACCCAGTCAAAAGTCGGCCGGATAGATTGAAATGATTTGAGATAGAATGCTGGAAGCGGCAACCAAGTGGAATGATCTGAGATTGTTTATCAATGGTGATCAAACCATCTCGTCTTATCACAGTCACCATTGCCTACCAGTACCTAGTAGTACCACACCATCGCTCGCCTAAGTACTTATTTCATGGTGTGATCTAAATCACCTGATGTTGACAATGTCTTCACTTCCTTCCTACCACCATGGCGCATGGCCTAGGGTCTCTCGGGTGGTCCCAACGTCGTCCTCCCTCTTTCCCAACTCCTTCTACGGGCCCTTCACCGCGGAACCCACGGAATCCCCTGCGGACAAAGGCAACGGGCGCACGGTCCCCTCCTCCGCGATCTCACCCGCGCTGCGCGCATCCCGGCACACCGCGCTGGCGAGCTACCAGCCCAAGGAGAGCGACCCCGACAACGAGAAGCTACTCTTTGTATGATCATTCATGCGCCTGGCCCCTCTTCCACTACCTCCTCTGGCAGGACGTCGCCTCCTCCACGACAGACGTCTCCCCGGACACACACTACAAGTCCTATGCCCCAGCCAACAACGTGTTCGCACAGGCCGTCGCGAAAGAGTGGAGGGAGGGTGATTTGGTGTGGTGGGTGGTTTTGGGCTTCCCTTCTTTTGTTTCGGTGCTCATGCGTCGCTTGTGTTTTAGGCAACGCACGAGCAACGACGCACGTACGCGCCCCGCCGCGGCGCGCTGGTCATCGCCATCGCCGAGGGGGATGGAGATGGAGACGAAGGAGAGGGAGATGGAGATGGGGATGGGCATAAACTCAAGGTGCGTTGTACGCCCCTTGGTGTTTGAGCTGCGCTGACTCACAGACCTGCGCTTGGGCACGCTCGCCGCCTGCGATACGAGCACGAACGACAACGATCGAGTCGCGCGTCGAGCGTGGACAGCGGACACACAGCGGCGGTATTTCTTGCTCATCCCCATCCCTATTCCCATGCCCATCCCACATGTACCCATACCCATTCCCATCGCCTTCCCCCTTTGCCTCCCTCCCTCTCTCCCTTTTCTCTGACACCCGACGCTCCTCGTACCGCGTTTGCCGTGGTAAGTCCGTCCGTCCGCTCCTCGTGTCAGCGCTGATGCGTCGCTCGTGATGCAGGCTTCATCCACGACGCACGGTTGCAGGAGATGGGGGAGACGAGGGAGATGGGGATGGGGATGGGGATGGGCTCGAGGCGGGCGTAAGGTGCGTCGTATGTCACTTGCGCGTTGGGTGTGCGCTAACTTATAGAGCTGCGCTTGACCGCCCGACACGCTGCCGCCAACAACGCCGCGCCAAGCCGTGCCAAGCTTGCACGTGTCGACTCGCGCGGCGTTGCTGACGCTTCGCCTGCGCCTCGCCTCCGGCTCTCACATCGACGCCAAGCCCAGTCGAGGCGCGCAATGCCGCCCGCGCGATCAATTGTAAAATGCGTCCACAGCTTGCGAGTCCGCCGCGCGCGCAAGACCCGACTGCCTCGACGACGTGCGCGTCGACAGCCCGTAGGCAATCTATCGTATTGAATACTATTAATCGCACAACTGTACATTTGATTCCAATTCATCCCATAATTTCACGCACTCTCTTTACAAACGATCTCAAAGCATTGCAACATATTCTTTAGACGCCACAGTACCTCACGCTATCATGTGTGATACATTGAGATGGATTGCGGAAATACTCAAACTATCACAATACAACTCGTACCATACCGTAAATCAGTGCAAGTTTTCCAGATGGTTTGAGAATCGGTGAGATGGTTTGAATATTTTTCATTTCATCTCGTTTCATTCCACTCCATCCCGTGGACTTTTGACTGGGGGTCTGAAAAACTTGCACTGATTTACGGTATGGTACGAGTTGTATTGTGATAGTTTGAGTATTTCCGCAATCCATCTCAATGTATCACACATGATAGCGTGAGGTACTGTGGCGTCTAAAGAATATGTTGCAATGCTTTGAGATCGTTTGTAAAGAGAGTGCGTGAAATTATGGGATGAATTGGAATCAAATGTACAGTTGTGCGATTAATAGTATTCAATACGATAGATTGCCTACGGGCTGTCGACGCGCACGTCGTCGAGGCAGTCGGGTCTTGCGCGCGCGGCGGACTCGCAAGCTGTGGACGCATTTTACAATTGATCGCGCGGGCGGCATTGCGCGCCTCGACTGGGCTTGGCGTCGATGTGAGAGCCGGAGGCGAGGCGCAGGCGAAGCGTCAGCAACGCCGCGCGAGTCGACACGTGCAAGCTTGGCACGGCTTGGCGCGGCGTTGTTGGCGGCAGCGTGTCGGGCGGTCAAGCGCAGCTCTATAAGTTAGCGCACACCCAACGCGCAAGTGACATACGACGCACCTTACGCCCGCCTCGAGCCCATCCCCATCCCCATCCCCATCTCCCTCGTCTCCCCCATCTCCTGCAACCGTGCGTCGTGGATGAAGCCTGCATCACGAGCGACGCATCAGCGCTGACACGAGGAGCGGACGGACGGACTTACCACGGCAAACGCGGTACGAGGAGCGTCGGGTGTCAGAGAAAAGGGAGAGAGGGAGGGAGGCAAAGGGGGAAGGCGATGGGAATGGGTATGGGTACATGTGGGATGGGCATGGGAATAGGGATGGGGATGAGCAAGAAATACCGCCGCTGTGTGTCCGCTGTCCACGCTCGACGCGCGACTCGATCGTTGTCGTTCGTGCTCGTATCGCAGGCGGCGAGCGTGCCCAAGCGCAGGTCTGTGAGTCAGCGCAGCTCAAACACCAAGGGGCGTACAACGCACCTTGAGTTTATGCCCATCCCCATCTCCATCTCCCTCTCCTTCGTCTCCATCTCCATCCCCCTCGGCGATGGCGATGACCAGCGCGCCGCGGCGGGGCGCGTACGTGCGTCGTTGCTCGTGCGTTGCCTAAAACACAAGCGACGCATGAGCACCGAAACAAAAGAAGGGAAGCCCAAAACCACCCACCACACCAAATCACCCTCCCTCCACTCTTTCGCGACGGCCTGTGCGAACACGTTGTTGGCTGGGGCATAGGACTTGTAGTGTGTGTCCGGGGAGACGTCTGTCGTGGAGGAGGCGACGTCCTGCCAGAGGAGGTAGTGGAAGAGGGGCCAGGCGCATGAATGATCATACAAAGAGTAGCTTCTCGTTGTCGGGGTCGCTCTCCTTGGGCTGGTAGCTCGCCAGCGCGGTGTGCCGGGATGCGCGCAGCGCGGGTGAGATCGCGGAGGAGGGGACCGTGCGCCCGTTGCCTTTGTCCGCAGGGGATTCCGTGGGTTCCGCGGTGAAGGGCCCGTAGAAGGAGTTGGGAAAGAGGGAGGACGACGTTGGGACCACCCGAGAGACCCTAGGCCATGCGCCATGGTGGTAGGAAGGAAGTGAAGACATTGTCAACATCAGGTGATTTAGATCACACCATGAAATAAGTACTTAGGCGAGCGATGGTGTGGTACTACTAGGTACTGGTAGGCAATGGTGACTGTGATAAGACGAGATGGTTTGATCACCATTGATAAACAATCTCAGATCATTCCACTTGGTTGCCGCTTCCAGCATTCTATCTCAAATCATTTCAATCTATCCGGCCGACTTTTGACTGGGGATCAGACTGGACAGATAAGGGAGCAGGGAAGGGGAGTCGGCCAACGCAGCGAAAAAAATCCGCCGCAGACCGGTAGTCTGGCCACCATATTTCGAGCCGTACAAGGCTGGGAACGAGACCGAGGCAGGTGTGGATCGACGTCGTTCACCTTCATCATACCAATGATGAGTTCGCGGAAGGGTGGCGCTGACCTCGCAAAACGGCAAGAAGATGGGCAGCAGAGACGACGCGCATTACCCTACACAGAGCTTCGAGGACGGGAAGTGGAAGGGTGCGGAGAATGTCGCCGTTAGTTTTGAATTGAAGTAGCCGCCGTTGGCACTGCTCAACCAAGCTAAAAGAAAAGATAATGCAGTGGGTCATTTTCTGGGCTCGCTATTGAATTGATGTAGTGGTGAACATTTGACTTCGTTCTAATGGGACCTGTCGACAAGGCGGGAACTAAGCTCGTCCTACACTTCATACAAGGGCAAAAGCGGCTTATTGTCCTCCTTTATGATCTCCAACCCTTGAAGATCAAAGCCATTCATCGTGCGCACGTTCAGAGCGGTGTCCGTGCCCTCGATAAACCTTTCGCGGATTGCAACACCGCAGACCTTGCAGAATCCATGGTACACAGTCTGCAGCCCGAAGGTGTACTCCACTAGAGAGTCCAGGCCCTTGAACGTGATGGCCGTCGTCGGCGGGTAGGTCCAAAGCGCTCCGTCCTGTGCATTAGTTGAACACGGGGCTGGAACCAAACACGTAGATAGCAATGAAATGAACGGACCCGGGAACAAATGCTGCAATTGCAGTCCACGGCAGAGGTGATCTTGTCAGGGCTGAGCAATGTATAGCCCACCGCGCCGCATTGACAGCTTCCGTGGTACACGTTAGTGGCACTCTCAGGCACATTGTCCACAGCAACGGGCTCAGGAACTTGGTACAACGGCTCGGTAGCGGCGCCGTCGCTCGGAAGGACTGGCAGAGAATCGAAATCTACATCCGCGAGTGCTCGGATCTAGGGCGATGTTAAGATGCTGCAGCGTGGAGGCTTTGCAACATACGTTGATCCCGCATCTACCGTCAACAGTACGCCCAAGGACGGAGGTCCCGCAAGTAGGACAGAACTGCATTTTCCTGAGGCATGACACGGCCAGAGGAGAATTGACCGACCTTATGCGCCATCGTGCGCTTTCCGAAGTAGTAGCTCATCAGGGTGGCATTTTCGTCCCCTTTCACGACAGTGAAGTCTTCTTGTTTCGCTGGAAAAGCCCACAAATACCCATTCTGCCGTACCATCCTCGCTCGGTACCGAATGATTCATGAAGATGGAGTCGTACTACACACCTTGGAACAGATGCTGCAGTTACAGGTAAATGCCTGCTTGAGTTCGGCCGCCTTGTATGTGAACTTGAAGGCGCCACAGTGGCAATTTCCTCGATACTCGATGACCTGTGGAGTCGTGGACATGGTGGTTGACTGTTGAGTTGGCTTTGTTGATGATGCCAAGATTGATGCAGCTTTGTAACGGACTTTTATTACGGAACTTTCACCGATTTCTTTCGGGTCAGCGAGTTCAATACCACGTATATGTATCCGTTGAGCGTTCTCAGAAACGCACAAGAAACCCGGGAGAAAACTCGTTAATGGACTTTTTGAACTATCCTAAACCGGCGAGTATCGGCCGGGGCCGACCGATTTGAAATTCACTTCCTCCTCTCCACCACATCCCGACTTGCCGCTTGCTGTCCCCGTTGATGACTTCTTCCATTAACTCTTCCAATAACCCTCCAAGTGACCCGGAAGTGACGCGTCCTGCAAAACGCAAGAGAGTCCGCCAGAAGGCTTCCTGTCTCGCCTGCCAGCGCCGCAAAGGGCGTTGCGAGCAGATCGATAGCGACCGCTGTGAAGGCTGTATTAGTGCGTCCACGTTCCAATGACCTGGCTTTTAGCGTGACATATCTTTAGAGCGCAAAGAAGAGTGCGGTGAAGTTGCCCCTTGTATCCGGTTCATTCATTGTCTCACTCGTATTTCAAGTATGGGAAACACCTATCCTTGTCGGAAATGTCACAGACGACGTGGCGGCTACGATTGGGCATTTAACGCGTCGAGTTGCAATTGTCCGTTGGTAAAACCTCGTCTCCGTTGCAACACGCTTAACTCTGTCTCAGCTCGAACGCCAAATGACGCTCAAGCAAGACCGCATCTCAACGGGAAACACTCCGGGAGTGACGCCCAGCCACATGGAATCACCTAGTTACTCTGTCAATACTCCCAATACTGAGACCGAGGACGCCGCGCAAGCACTGGAAGACATCGCTCTGGGTCGACGACAGTATCATTCTCTCGGGTTGAACTCGGAGGTTCCTGACTCGCATACTCGCAATGCTTCGGTCAGCATGTTGATCCATAGCAAGCACAATTTTAATTGGTGTTGACTGTTCTAGTTGGTTGCTCTCGGCGCTTTCACCAGTATTTTCCTGGGAACGCCTCCTCCTATTAAGCGATCGGTTCTCCAGGGCGGATCGCAGTCTGAAAATGATCCCTTTTTGAAGAGTCTTCCGGACAAGTCAGTATCCGACGCATTAGTACAAATCTTTCTGTCTGAGTAAGCTTTTCGCGTTCTCGAGAGACATTTCATTGACCGATCCACAGTATTGCCTGGATATATCAAGTAAATCTGAATTTTTGCGAATCATCTTCACATTTGACCCCATTCCGCAAGATTTTGCACGGCCCAACATTTTTGGACGAGTGCCGGCAGTTGTGGTCTGGAATCGAACAGGGAACCGACTATGTAATCGATCCGGTCAGTTCAACGTCAATGTCTGATTTTCACACAACTCTGATTATGCTAGGCCTGGTTCGCTTGCTATTTCATGGTATGTTCCTCGATTCGGTTTCCAATTTTAAAACCAAATTGTTGCAGGTATTGGCGTGGGCCGCATCCAGTCTGAACACATTGAACATGCCAGCAGCATTGAGGCATTATCCGGCCTCCGACGTCGCTGGCCTTCCCGGAGTATGGTCTCGCACAGCCGAGCTCGCCCTCCACGCCTCCTCCTGGGCTGCAAAGCCTCAACTCCGCGCTGTCCAGGCGATTCTTCTCAAAATCAGTTATGAACGTCCAGGATCGCAAAGCGCCGACGATGCAGACGAGGGAACATCGTTCTTTGTATGGCTGGCCGCCGCAACGCGGATATGTCAGCTCCTGGGATTACACAGGCTCGGAAGCGATCCAAATATTATGCCGGCGGACGACCCTGCGCTCCCCACCCAGCCGTGCCTTCTCAAAAGGGAGCTCGCAAAACGGATCTTCTTCTTCTGTCTCACGCATGATTGGATATTCGTGACTGGCTCTCCAGGAATGAGTCAGATTCATGTGAACAGCTGTGTGTTGCTCACTTTACTTCCCGCCGTTGATTCTGACTGTTTATGTTCAAGTTGACACGGACCACCCTTTGAACGTGAGGATTTCACAAATTGACAATAACATTCGAGCTCGATTGACATTCTGCCAGCTCGATGAAGACGATCTCGGACTTACCATGGCTGTCCCTGAACACCCCCCGAATTACATGTCTGTTTACAGCTATACTAAGGTAACTCATCTCTGTGTCTACAAAGAAAATTACCCACTCACCGAGTGCGAACAGAACTTGTTTGTTCTCGCTCAATTTCAGAGGGTCGCCACAGACCTCACCCAACAGCGCGCAGCCGTAGGCTATGCCACGATCCTTCAACTGGACGCAGGGCTTCAGAAAGAAATCCACCGCCTTGAACATTTATGTGACTTCTCCAACCCATTCCTTCATTCATATCATCGTCCACTGCTTTTGGCAATTCTGCATAACCGCGTGGTTCGACTCCATCGTTCCTTCTTCATGCGCGGTATGAATCCAAAAACGCCGGATGACAAGCAATACAAGGAGTCGGTGACCGCTAGCTTACGAAGCGCAGAGGCTGTTTGCCAGATGCTCCGCGAGCTCGGTGAAAATGGACACCGTAAATTTCTCTGGTGGGTCCCAGCGTATGGTTTGGGTTCATGCATCGTTCTTTTCGGCTAGTATATTTTTTTCGGATTTACGCGTTTCATCAAACCTAACCGCCATGCAGTTCGCGCATTACAGAAAGAAGAGCAGGGATCCGACGCGGTGAAAGAGCGTACTTTAATCCGCGACGTGCGGCATTTCTACGAACTGGGGACCAACTCGGATATCTGCTCGCCGAAAGCAGCCTTGATATGTAAACAGGCGTGCCACATCCTCGACGGCTTCCTAGAGCAACCAACCCGGAACAGCGACTCTCCTGTCGCTGATATCTTCCGCCAAATCACCACCCGGATCGTGGCGGCCGCTCCGCCGGCACCGCCGGAGGAATACCCTAAGGTTGATGGGTTTCCGGACTTCCCGTCGTTCAGCTCTATTAGCTCGCCGGTGGGAAACCACCCGGAACCGTTCGATGCTGAGGGCGTGCATTCTGCTCTGTTGTCGCTTACTACGCTGGACAATCCGCTCATGGGGACGGACAACCCAATGACAACAGATTGGAACCAACTTCTCTTGTCCATGAATACCTCGACGTATTGGGGTGTTGAGGTATAATTGGGGTGTATGTTGCCTGTGTATCATTCATCGTTGTAAAAATCGAATTGTAGTCTACTTTGCGGGGGTGTTGTAAATATTTTCGAAAGAAATAGGTTCAGTGATCGACGGAAGGGGGGAGTGAAATCTTGTAGTTTTGTGATGAAAAAGATGGTTTGTTGGGTGGTCTAACCGAGGTTGAACCGAGGGAATTTATAATTACGCTGTCTACTTTATGAGCCGTACGCTTTCAATTCCTCCTGGGCAGCTTCGTTCTCCCGCTCGATAATAGCCAGATGTTCGGGCGATCTGGGGGTAATTGATACGGGGAAAGGAAGAGGTATGCTGTTGAATCCTGTGGAAAGTGAGCGACGACCAATTGGGAACCGCGGAACACTCACCATCGGTGTACGCAAACGTGTCAACGTCGATTTCCTGCTCATTCTTGTCGCGAGCCTTGTTGATATTGAACCCCCAGAGTATGCGGGCGATGCTGACACCAAAAAAAATAAGCGACCGTCGGATAAAGGGAATGAGAACGCACTTGATATAAATGCTGTTCGACGCGAGATATTGCCCCGGACATACTCGTCGACCGTATCCAAAACTCTGATAAATATCGTCAGATTTATCAACCAAAGCTCTAGAGCTCGTACCGAGTGCTGCCATGGGCCGGGATAGTCACGTTTCGACATGAACCTGGTGCGAATTCAGTTGGGGAGCATCTCAGAGACAAAACGACAGACCGTTCAGGGTCAAAGATGTGAGGGTCAGGGAAATCCGCTGGGTTGAGATGGATGCCCCATAGGTTTGCGATGATCGTGCTACCCTTGGGAATAAACATATCCTGATACACAATGTCTTCCGTACTCTTGTGGGGCGTTCCACCGAGGACGGCAACGGGACGCCACCGTAAAGTTTCGTTTACGATAGCGCGAATGAACGGGAGGTCATCGAAGTCTTCGAATGTAGGCATGCGATCGAGACCCACGACTGCGTCCAGCTCCTTCTGCGCTTTGGGAATAAAGGAAGGCCCGAAGGCGGCACACGCAAGGATAAACGACGAAATACTGCCGGCGCTGGTTTCAACGCCGGCTCCGAAGGGTGTGGCTGGTTCGAGTATCAGCTGAAGTGGACGATAACAAAGAGGAAGACTTACAGCAGGTATACGCGATTTCGAGATCGCTCATGTCGTTTTTTTCGCGTTCTTCAATAAGTTGGCGGCAGAAAGAGTCGGAGGCTTGACCGGTTTCCATCTTGGCTTTCACCTCGTTTACTAAACGGGTGAGATACTCCTTGTCTCTTTCGCGCTGCTTCAAAGCCTCGGTGCGCCACGGAGTAAGAAAACTAGGAAGATAGAGAAGCGCGGGGACGCTTTCCACCAAATATTTTCCAGGAATACTGCAAGTAGTTAGAGATATTATTCGAGGAAATGCCGGAGATTTACTTGATGCTGGTCAGAAAGTCCTGTGTTTCGCGATTGAGGCAAACGACCTCATCGTTAAATATGTCGTGAACTCTGCGGCCGTATGTGACCACAACGACGACCGAGGTAGCGTAACGCTCAATATGATCGCGATACTTGGCTGGCGTTTGGGTCAATTCGAACATCAGCTGTTTAGATTCGAGGCTTTGGACCGGCTTATAAGTGTCGGACGTCTTCTGCATGAAGGATCCTGTTTAAAATAAGTGCCGGGCATTCAGAATTCCGTTTGACATACCATGAAGAACCTGAGATTTAAGAGAAAGTCAGCCTACAATTCAAGAACAAGGAATAATTGACGCACGCGACGCCATCTTCTCCAAAAAGGACCAATCTCTGACATCAAACCGCGTAAATTGTCGCTCAGAATCTCTTGGCCCTGTCGAATAATCAGCAATCTCTTGGGGGGTCAAAATGCAATTACGCGCCATGATGAACCGGGGACGGGAACTCGTGACAGGAGATTTCTTTTCCAAGATTTCCCAGGCAGCCTGTGCGGTTCCAATGACCACCGTAGGAGTGCGGCCCATCTGCAGATACACCACTGGACCATACTGATTGTTGAGCTCTTGAAACCATCGCCACGGCTTTTGTGCAGGAACCTGGTTCCTGTTACCAACTAGCCAGCTGCTTGGCGCTGGAAATTACTCGTTTCAGCGCCGCTTCCGCGTTCTCTGAATGGGAACTCACCTGGCCCAGGAGGTAGGTTTTTGGCCTGCTTTGGCCGGCGAAGGATGAGGAGCGCCAGAAGCGTCGCGAGAGCACCAGAGAGATAGACTTCAAACGGAGACATGGCGAAATCCAACGCATCGGAGGCATTATTATACAGAGGCAAGTGGACGTTAGTCGGAAATAACGGACAGAATTCCGAGCTCCGCGATTCGGATCAGACGGAATTTGACATAAACTGTCACACGACGTAAATCAATATCCCCATCAGATGTGTTGAGCTCTCTCCTGGCTCTCTCCTCCGAACCTCCAAGAGTCCAAGATGCCGCACAAAATTGCATGCATTACAGGCGCAAGTGGCTTCCTCGCTACACAAATTGTCTTGCTCTTGCTCGACCGATCCTGGAAGGTTCGCGCGTGTGTACGCAGTCCGGCCAAAGCAGAGGCATGGAAGGCCAAATATCCGATGTTCAGCGAGGAACAACTTGAGTTTGTATATGTCCCGGACATGCAGGTGGAAGGATCATTCGATGACGCGGTCAAAGGATGCGAGGCAATCTTCCATACCGCCTCGCCGTTTAACTTTGTCTTTGAGGTGCGCACATTCCGCGATTTCCACCATATCCCGCTTAAAAGATCATAGGACAACGAGAAAGTCAGTCTAACTCTGCTTCAATTGTCTCTGTTTTGATCCTCGGGTAGGATATGCTCATTCCGGCCAAACAAGGCGCACTTACTTTGCTGAGAGCCGCCAAGGGTGAGCCCGCGGTAAAGAGGGTTATCTTTACGAGCTCGTAAGTTCTCGGTCTATATCATTATGAATCGGGTTTTCATGCCATAATCAGCTTTGCAGCAGTCGTCGACCCCCATCTCGATCCCAGACCCGGAGTATGTTGCCAGTGTTGCCGATTCCATGCCCTAACGCTGTGACAGCACATTTACACCGAAGCCGACTGGAATCCGTCTACATGGGAGGAGGCAATCCAGTCAACAGACCGCCATTTTGTGTATCTTGCATCGAAAGCGTAAGCCACAGGTTATCTTCTCGGGATTTTGGTCTCAATATTTCCTTCTGTGCCCAAAGTCACGCCGAAAAGACCGTGTGGAATTTTGTCAAGACCGAGAATCCGGCTTTCTCGGTTACGAGGCAGGTGTCCACATTACATACATGTTTCTCTTTTATAACGCCCTATCATCAAGCATTATCCCGCCCGTGATTTTGGGCGAAGGTATGGCCTTTTATTTCAATTGATTCGCACCGCAGAAGAGGCTGACCCAGAGGCACAAGCGGCACAACCGTTCACGTCTGTTGCCGATATCAACCAATCAAGTACGATAAGTAACAATCTTTTTTCGCAAACGGCAACTAATATCTTTTGTTCAGGTACTGTATTATGGCGCATAGTCGATGCCCCGGTAATGCCGTCGACTCCAGCCTATGTAAGCTAGCATACTAAACTTTCCCTAAATGTCGGATGATTTCTCTTTAGGTTTGTGTGGACGTGAAAGATTGCGCGCTTTGCCATGTTCTCGCGGCTGAACGAGATATCGCCGTGGTCAATGGAAAACGTTACTTGACAGTCGGCGCTCCATTCTCTCAAACCAAGGCTGCGAAGATAATATCAAACGTGTTCCCCGAGGTCGCCTCCCGCCTGGCACCAGCGGCGGTTGATCCAGAACATTATACTTACTCGTCCGCTCTGTAAGTCCATTCACCAAGATGCGGTCCTCACCCTCATCTATACACGTTGTAGCGTTGAAGAAGACCTGGGAATCAAATGGCGGCCATTTGAACAGACGATTAAAGAGGCATTTTCGCAATTGTTAAACACCGAATGAAAGTAGTCGAATTACATTTACTTTTACAACAACCTTTGGGAGGATTGCATTTGTAGAATCATCGACTTTCGTAAATCTCGTGTTGAATCTGACTACGGGAGTCCAACCGTTCGGTCGTGAACTCGTATACGGTGCAAATTTCTGGAAAAGGCACAAGTGATTCAATACTCCCGCCTACCACGGATGAGAGTCGTCCCTGCGCAGCTAAATGATCTGCCCCGCAAATCTACCCCGGAAATTACCCCGAGATTGATGGCATCAAGAAGTCGCCCCCTCGTCTCAGGTACGCACCGGCGTAACTTCCGATGCGCCGGATACTCCGATTATTCAAATTTGGTTCGCCCTTCCTCAAAACTACTTAGGAGCGCGGCAACGTTCATTACCCCAGATTCTCCAGCCATCAACGTACCCCACACTTCCTGTTCATCACCAAGACAAGATGGGCTGTGGCGTTCTGGAAGACACAAAGCTCGCTCACGTTGTATGTCTTTCAGCAAGCACCATGGATGTTTCTTTGACGCGTCGGACGTGCAGCCGGGGACAGCGCTGTTCTCTGAGGATCCGAATGCAACCGCATATGCCGCCTACGAAAACATCGACATCAATATGGTGCGCGAAACCTCTTGATGTTTGTTCCGAAGCTGACTCGATTTAAGTTGCAACATGCGACTGGCAAATACAAAGATATTATTCTAGTCGTGCGTATTCCAGAGCATTTTCTGTTCCCTGGGTTGAAACTGCCTTCAGCCTCAACCAAGCAAGTTCGACATGAATGATCCTCTCTTGTGGCCGACGTGGAAAAAACATTTGTTTTTCCGTGAGTTCGCTAATCACTTGCGAACTCTCCATCGACTAATCTATTGAAATTTCAGTAATTCTCATCTATGGGACAGTTTTGGCTGGTGCTGTTGGCCCTCTGGTCGCGTGCGTCTGAATATGCTGCCATCCATGCCTGTTATTCACGCTCCTTCAGCGCCGACCAAACTGCCATTGCTGCGGACTTCAACGCCTCTCCGGGAGCATTCGCTCAAGTTTGTGTTTCTGCCGTCGAGATTCTGCTGTGCTAAATGTCGATGACAGGTGCTTTCATCCTATTTCGTGCTTGTGCTAGGTGTCGCGACCATCTTTCTCCAAGTCGGGTCCGTGAAACTTGGCAAGCGACCGGTGGGCAATCACTTTGTCACAGAGACTCCAATTAAATTCATATTTTAGGTCTACCTCGTTACCAGTCTTCTGCTGTGTGTCTCCACTGTTTGGGCCAGTTATACGACGACCCTCGGAAGTTTTACTGGAGCTCGGGTCATCAGTGAGTCGGTGCGAAGTATCCGAGCCTCACTAATGAATTGCTGCAGTGGGAATCGCTGCTGCCCCCCTCGAGTTTTTGGTTGGGGCTAGCATGTTCGTGGGATCACCTCTTGAGTCGCCGCAACTTATTCTTTCTCAGAAACGATATATACCACGTCCACGAACGTTCGGTACCTGTGGCTATTTGGAATCTTGCTTTGATCAATGGCATAAACATCACCCGTGAGTCCACAAGTTCATATTTGGTATTTTCAAAACCCAACTTTCGGTGATAGCCATCATCACCGGCCAAATCCTCAATAAGCCCAGCTTGGGCTTCCGCTGGGCCTTCCGTTTCGTTCGTGCTCTTCCCAGTTATTTATTTGAACCATATTGACGTCGGAATCTAGTTTGCCATTGCATGTGGAGTGCTTTGCATTGTACAATTTCTGTTCATGCCGGAAACGACATTTTTCCGCGAAGCCGTTGTGTCGCGGACTGCCACAACGACGGATTCCTCCTCCGACGGCGAAAAGGCTCAGGTCGAAATTGAAGAGAACAGACAACGTATCCCTGCTCGCGGTTACGCGGCTTCTCTCAAGATCTGGAATGGCGTATACAAAACAAGAAGCAGCTCATTTACTCTCCTGATGAGGTCAGTGTTGCAGCATTGCATGAGCCAAATTCCTGATTTCTTCACAGACCTCTGTTGCTATTCTTTACCCCGATCGTATTCTGGGGTGGCCTGATCTACGGACTGGGCATTACTTTCCTCGGTGCGCCCTATTCTAGCTTGCGGGGGATGATGCTTACATCGCGTCCAGTTTTGTTCGCTGTCACCGTTTCTATCATCTTCTCCCTGCCCCCGTACAGCTTCTCGGCGGCGTCTGTCGGTCTGACATACGTTGGCCCGCTAATTGCGGCCTTCATCGCCTGTGTGCTAGCGGGCCCCCTCACCGCTTTCTGCGCCCGGTTCCTATCCAAGCGTAACAAGGGCATTTTCGAACCGGAATTCAAACTTTTCCCGGTTATTTTGTACGCTATTTTTGGAACGATGGGATTCGTCGGCTTTGGAATGAGCCTTCAACGAGGTACGAGAACCTCTACTATTTATATTTCGAATGAAATTGACTTTATCAGGCGAGGCGTGGATTGCGCCAGTCATGTTCACCTCCATCGCTAATTTCGGGATCGTAATGGGGTCAACCGCGGCCATCTCATACGTTATCGACTCGCACAGACATACCGCCGATGCGGCGTTGGGATCCCTTATTGTCCATAAGAATGTGTGGTCCTTTGGTGCGTCTTGGTTTTCACGCAAATATGGGTCCTCACCAAGTTCGTAGGTCTTACTTGGAATATTGTCGACCAAGTTTTGGAATTCGGACCACAGAAGGTGTTCTCCGTTGTCGCGGGCGTCTTGGCATTCACTTGCATTTTGACGATACCAATGTATATTTATGGCAAGAGGTGCGTTTCTGTTCGGTTTCATCTCACTTCCCACTCCTCAACTCCGGATACTTAGGGTCCGCTCGTTTGTCCATCGCCACATAAAATTCTCGGAGGAGGACGAAACTACCATAGTCGGACATTGATTGTATCCCATATTTCATCTTGACCCTTATCTACCTTACGACCTACTTTACTTGACCATTGGAAGGCTGTAATGCCTAATGTAAATGCATGTGTATTTCACGAGTTTGGGATTAGTTTCGGGTTTTCTAATTTTTGTACTTACCGAGTCAGATCTATGCATGTATATTTCACGAGTTTTGGGTTAGTCATTGGGTTTGCCAGCTTTTGTACAGAGACGCAAGTTTTTGCCTTGGAACCGTGGGACAAGCTGTCGCGGTGCAGGAAAGCTGAACAAGTGCATCTTTGTTTTTGCGCTTGAGAACTCCCGGGGCGAAAATTAAGGTCGATCCAGAAGCTGGTACATGGGCAGTTCGTAATTGGACTTGTCACTTGAAAGTAGCAATATGGCTGGTCAGAAGTTGAGTGCAAAAGGTTCGCTCTAGGTTGCATCGCTTTGGCAACCACTACGAACTACTAAAAGGGGTGCAACCGTCGCCGCACGGGACTAGACATGCGGAGTTGTATCTTCTTTGTATTGTGGTTAAACATCTGCCTCGTCTTCCGTGTCCTCCTCATCATCCGCGTCCTCCTCCTCGATGTAGTTACGATGTTCAGTCCCAATGTAGATTTGCACGCCATCATCGACCAGCTCCCTGAACGCGGCAAGGACTTCCGGCGGAGGTGCCTCGCGATGAGTAATAATGGTGCGGAGTTGAATGCGGCGCCGGGTCGAAAGTGCCCGAAGGATTGCCCTCCAAGAGGGATCGGACACAGACAAAAACAGATAAAGGATCAAATCGTGGGGATTGGGGAGCAGCGAAGGCGAATTGGCCAACGAGGAGAAGAACTCAATCACCTGCTCCGGGCATAAGCATGCTATTTCCAGCCGTACAAGACTGGGAATGAGATGGAGGCCCTTGAGGGCTGATTGAATGTCGTCGGAATCAATGGCGCCCACGAACAGCTCTTGTGGGGGTGGCGCTGAACGCCGAAGGAAGGAAAGGAGTTTGTGGCAACTGAGGTAGACGTCCACGGAGAGCACTTCGAGCGCTGGGAGCGAAAGAGAGTTGAGAATTTCATCATCGTCAAGACGATCCCTTCCTATGAACGTGAATCGTCGCAGAGTCGGAAGAACCAGGGTTTCAAACGCTAGTTCCTGCCTTCCCGTCTCAAAAATGCATTCAATGATATTGGGCGCTAGAGACAGCAGTGGTAAAATTTGTGGCCCGAGGAATTGTCGCCCGGGACTCTACGCGAACCGTCAGTCTTTCAAGCAATGGTAATGGTCCTGGGGTGGTACCACAGAAAAGGTCGATATCATCCCAATCGTCCAATTGGCCACGGTCGTCATCATAGGTGTCGTCGGATATTGTCAGGTCTTTGAACCGCCACCCTTGTTGCCAAATGAGGGTAGCAACGCGGTGGTTCAAGTTTCCGAAATCTCCACGAAGGGCGACACGAAAAGTGCGAGTGCCCGCACGTTGAAACCAAATCGGCAAGAGCTGCGTCAAGCCTTCGGCGCAAGGGAAATCGATCTCAATGACTGCCCAAAGCGCCGGCGTGCACAGCGCAATGGTAGTCCATGCATCGCATATATTCAGAAGAGCATGGGGGCATAGTGTGCTGTTGGCTTTGGGATGCATAGGTCGAAGTGATCGAGGCAGTGGAGAAAGATCTCCGAGGAAATTTCGAGGGGGAGCCGTGCCACTGGATCTACCACGGCGTTTAGTTGGCGCTGGACGAGAATTTTATCGCGCTCTAGCTTGTTTAAGAGCTTCTTCTGGAGTTCGATCTCGGACGCAAGTTCCTTGATGCGTGCGCGGAGACTGACCTCGTGGGCCGACATTTGTTCAAGTGCCACTGGCTGGGGCAGTGCCAAGAGGATTTCCAAGGGGCGATTGGTTGACTTGACCAAGCAGGCTGGACGTGTGAATGACCTCCTTTCTGAGGTCTTGAGATGAGAAGGAGCTGGGTGTAAGGCGGCAATAGCGGGACCGGAAAAAAACGAAAAATGATGGCGAGTTTAGCTATCCCACGGTTGCGGAGTTACCGTAAACTGCGTGGCCCGCCGAGGTCAGTTCAGAACCCACTGAGTAATTGAGAATCTCCTTTCTGTCCCTCACTCTCTGCCTTCGAGAGCTCAGGCACGCGCTGAATACGCTTTACTTTAAACTTACACTAACTGGCCTACGCAGACACTACTTTACTTGCGACGCGCGTAAATTATTCAGTACAACTCGAAAGTCGAAACAATTGAACGTGAAGTTTGGGATGTTGGGTGGTCTTGAAAGGCAGTGGCGGCAGGGCAGAACGAATTAGTGATCGTCAGTTGTGAGTTTCACGGGGTCCGTAACCGGGGGATATTTAAAGTTGATGGCATCATTCGTGGCTCTTCCCCTATCTCGTTCCATACCCATTTCTCATCTTGGTGGAACTTCTCCTAAGGCTTCAGCGAGGAGGTTGTTCACGTGTCCAGGTGTATAGTGAGTTCAACAAATCGCCCCTCCAAACCCTTTGTTACTGACTGGCTGGTGGCAGGTGGCATAAAGCGAAAATGTTGGCCCACAACTCGGAACTCCAGCTCCGGGCACGTATCGAAGAACTTTCGTCTGCAATTCAAATCCAGAAGCAGCTCTTGAAAAAGCTGGAGCACGATAAAACCCTCGTTCAACGTCAACTGAACGCTGTGGTAGATCCAGTGGCACGCCTTCCTCTCGAAATTTCATCGGAGATCTTTCTCCAATGCCTCGGCTCCGGCTTCCTAAAGCCTGAAGCACCGCTCTTCCCCCTGCTGTTTCTCAGTGTCTCCAGTGCTTGGAACAAAATCGCCATATCGACACCCGCTCTGTGGACGGCGATTCCGATTTGTTTCCCTTGCTCCCCAACCTTAGCACAGATCCTGCCACTTTGGCTTCGGCGTGCGGGTAATCGCCCACTGTCAATATCCTTTTGGGGAGATTTGAGGGAATGGGACCACCGTGTTTCTGCCATCATCTGGCGACACGGGGGGCAGTTGAAACAGATATGCATATCGTACGGCTTCCATCCAGACATCAAAGTCATTTTGGATGACGAGCAGAACGAGGACATCGACATTTTCGGTGGCATGACGCCAGCGCACCTTCCATCGCTCACCACACTGTCGATTCACGATATGTGTGGGCTGCCAGGGTTCCGGCATCCTCAAATCCTCAAGCTGCTGCGTCTGGCTCCGAACATCGTCGCATGCTTCTTCAAATTGGAGTCTGCCATGCGCGGTTTCTACAAAGTTGCATCCAAACCCCTTGCCATTCCTACTCTGCATGAGTTGTCATTGAAAGGCATTTACAACTCCCAGTTCCTCGACAAACTTTCAGTTCCTATGCTCGACTCCCTCTCCCTGCCGGTGTGCGGCATTCCAGGTGCCGACTTCGTCCGATTTCTTCAGCGATCAACGCCCCCACTCCACGAGCTGATATTGGGCATCACTCTTTCCACCGGCATTGAACGTGTCCTCGATGGCCTCCATCTCATTCCCAGTCTCACGCGGCTCGAAATACAGCCAGCAGACCCCCAATTCGCAGTCAATTTATTCGCCTCTTTGGCTGAATCGCCTTCCCTACTCCCCAATATACGCCGTTTAACCATCCATCTGCGTTCATACAGTGTGAATACTATTTCGGATCTCGATTGGAGGGTGATCCTTCAGGCAGTTTTAACCCGGCGCCGCATCCAACTCCGTATTTTTCCCGTTGTGGTACCTTCACCCGAGGTCCTCGAGGCATTCGAAGAGTTGTCCGTCGATGGCGTACAGATGCACATTGGGACTGAAGACCATAATTATCTCGAGGAGAAAGGGACAACTTGATGGTGGGCACAACTGGCATGACTTGCAGGATACCAGGGTCTCGGTGCACGCTGTTTTCCAGCAAGAAATTAGAAGTGATTGAATTTCGGAGCACATACAAATTTGGTAGTCGCAATTCAACATTGATATCTGACATCCATATGGCTGCATTGAAATGTAGTAGTGGTCTATCAGGGATCTTTTTCTTGTTTTGTTGCGCACTGCGGGGAAGTCAAGATCATCGAGGCGGCAAGTTCAGTTAGGATACGGGTACAGGAGGTATGAGAGTCCACTGTATTGAAATCTCTGTCTGAGAGAGACTACGTCAAGCCTTCAGTGCATGAGAAATCAATCTGAATGATTTGGGCGTTGCAAAGTCAAGAAGCCTAATACCAGCTTATTTCAAACTCCTTGAGTGCAAATAATTGAAGGGTTTTGCTACGAACCATCAAAAGGACACAACTATTGTCTCGAGACCTCGGGACGTGCCGAGCATTTACCAAATCCCCATGTTCATCTAGTGTTGGTAGTAAATTCAACACTGCGATCACTTCCTCGAATGGCGGTATCCTTTTTGCGGTAAAAGGGTCAGTCGCCCCAATGCGATCGTCTTCTACGTCACCTCCTCGATGTAGTTGCGGTGTTCAGTCCCGATGTAGATTTGTACGCCATCATCAACCAGCTCTCTGAACGCAGCAAGGACTTCCGGCGGAGGTGCCTTGCGATGATTGATACGGGTGCAGAGTTGGATGCGGTTTCGGGTCGAAAGTGCCCGAAGGATTGCCCTCCAAGAGGGATCGGACACGGACAAAAAGAGAGGGAGGATCAAATCGTGGAGATTGGGAAGCAGCGAAGGCGAATCGGCCAACGAGGTGAAGAACTCAATCACCTGCTCCGGGCATAAGCATGCTATTTCCAGCCGTACAAGACTGGGAATGAGATGGAGACCCTCGATCGCTGGTCGAAAGTCATCGGAATGAACGGCGCCCACGAATAGCTCTTGTAGGGGTGGCGCTGAACGCCGAAGGAAGGAAAGGAAGTTGTGGCCACTGAGGTAGAACTCCACGGAGAGCACTTCGAGCGCTGGGAGTGAAAGAGAGTTGAGAATCTCCTCATCGTCAGGACCATCCTCTCCGATGAACATGAATCGTCGCAGAGTCGAGAGAAGCAGGGTTTCGGACGCCAGTTCCTGTCTCCACTCCTCAAGGATGCATTCGACGAGATTGGGCGCTAGAGACAGCAGCGGTAAAAATTGTGACCGGAAGAATTGTCGCTTCGGGACTGTGGCGCGAACCGTCAGTCTTTCGAGCAGCGGTAATGGTCCCGGGGTGGTACCACAGAAAAGGTCGATATAATCCCAATCACTCCAGTCCCATTGGTCGCGGTCGTCGTCATAGGTGTCGTCGGATATTGTCAGGTCTTTGAACCGCCACCCTTGTTGCCAAATGAGGTTAGCAACGCGGTGGTTCAAGTTGCCGAAATCTCCACAAAGGGCGACACGCAAAGGGCGAGTGCCCGCACGTTGAAACCAAATTGGCAAGAGCTGCGTCAAGCCTTCGGCGCAAGGGAAATTAATCTGAATGGCTGCCCAAAGCGCCGGCGTGCATAGCGCAATGGTAGTCCAGTTATCGCAGACATTCAGAAACAGCATGGGGGCATAGAGTGCTGTTAGCTTTGAGATCCATGGGTGGAAGGGATCGAGGCAGTGGAGAAAGATTTCCGATGAAATTTCGAGGGGGAGCCGTGCCACTGGATCGACCACAGTGTTCAGCTGGCGCTGAGCGAGGATTTTATCGCGCTCCAGCTTGCTTAAAAGCTTCTTCTGGAGTCCGATCTCGGATGCAAGTTCTTTGATACGTGCTCGCAGGCGGAGCTCGTGTGCGGACATTTTTTGGAATTATTTAGGTTTCTGTCAAATGCGACCGGTCAATCAGAGGATTTCAAAAGAACAATGGTATTAAGTTCACCGAGTAATTGGACGCGCGAAAGCCTCCTCAGAGGTCCCACTGAGACGAGGATGAGGATGGGTCTGGGATGGGTGCCGAATGATGTAGAGCAAGAGTGACGAATGATGCCATCAAGTCTGGGCATCCCACGTATCCCACGGACTCGGAGTTGATAATTACCACCATATAATTGCCTGGCTCGCGCGACCTTCATGCATAGTGGCCTGATGCCAGCTGTTGAATCCTGAGGTCAGAATCGGCGTATCGTTCAAGCACACAGTGTTTCATTCTTGGCCGTGACGGCCGTTTAAACGGGTGTTCTGATTGGGGTTTTAAACTAGAGATCTTAGTGATTGTTCTGTGGGGGGATTCATCTGTCTTGACGGACCTACCTTTTAAATGCCATAATACATTTCTTAGGGGCAAAATCCGAGAAGGAATTCGTTCTATTGTGATATTTGGCGCGAAGTCCGCAAATGATTGCCGAAGTTCAGCCCACAATGTTTTGCGGTTTGTCTTATTGAAGGGTCAGTGAGGGTGAGAATGGTAAGAGAACATTGAGTCAATGATAGGCAAGTCGAAATCCATCGATTTGCGACTGAAATATGTGCTGAATGTCAAGAAACAGCGAGACTCAACCCGTTACCGTTTTTACGGCCGTCACGGCCGTCCCGTCACCCGTCCCGTCCCGTCAGAGAGTTGAAAACGAGAAAAACGGCTGTCGATTCGACGGCCGTTGCCGTCACGGTAACGGGTGGAGGCCCTAGGGAAGTCGAGGTCACAGAGATGTCTGAATCATTGGAGCAGATTGGATACTCTGAGCACATCGCAGAACCACTTTGTTAGACGATATACATATATCTCCCGCCACCATTCTTATGTGTAGCTACTTTTGTACTACGCCGGCATCTTAGCTACCTAGTATAGCTTGCGCCGTTAAC
The DNA here is from genome assembly GCA_014925785.1 of Mycena galopus ATCC 62051. Taxonomy (NCBI): domain Eukaryota; kingdom Fungi; phylum Basidiomycota; class Agaricomycetes; order Agaricales; family Mycenaceae; genus Mycena; species Mycena galopus. The sequence continues at coordinate 25,067 of WIQG01000485.1, forward strand.
CGATCTCTCTCTCTCTCTCTCTCTGAATCATTGGAACGTTCAAACATCAATATGGGCATGAGCCCAGTCCCGCCCATCAACGCGTAAGCACTATTTTTCATTGTGGTTGCGTGGTGAACTTACATTAAGCTCGACCATGCTAATCGAGAATCAGAATTAGATTCGCGAATCGCAACGACGTAAAGATACATACTTTTTCTTTTTCTGAATCTTTTTCTCTTGCGAGTTCAATGGCATAGCAGTGGGTGCTGCATGAGTTCAATTATGGGTCTGTGCGTATGTATACAGTCGGCCCAACACCAACCAGTCACGGAATCCGAAGACCACAAAGCATCTGCAAAGCTTTGACATGGAATATCTGCATCATTTCGACTCAGCATCAGAGCTTTTCTCCTCTCCCAGCACACACGGCCATAATTATATCAATTTCAATATCAATATCAATATTTCGGTACGCACGCCGAGCAAGCTCAAGTGCCGTCGGAATCTGGAATCTGGAATTTGGAATATTTGATTATGATTATAATGCTCTGGTTCTTTCTCCGCGGTCGATTTAGGAGGGATCAGCTATTTATTAAGTAGATAGCTTTCTCGGTCCAACCGAATTCGTGTTCGACCAACGAACCAAGGTCGAGATTTGTGCCGAATGGAACGGTAACCCACCTTCTTTAACTTAACTTGAACCTACTACTTCTTTAGCTTTAGCAAAGCCCCTCTTCCGAGCTCCTAATCTAGTCCTAGCAAATCCCCCCAATTTCAAATGTTCAAGCCCCATGATTTATTTATCAGATATGATCTTGCCGTTCTGAAAGTTCTGAGCCTGATTCCGAGTCTGGCACCGCGACACTGTGACTTGAAAAAATTCAGCCTGGGTGAGAAATGACTACTTACCCGCCAAAACCCCGCGCCCCCACCTCCCGAAACACTCACGGAAGCGTTCAATTCAAGTATATAGTAATACTCTTCATTCACCCCAAATTTGATCCCATCACTCATCAAATCCCAAAATCCCAAAAAGGAAGCCCATATTATGAAATTTTCCTCCGCAGCAGTGTCGCGTCGCGTCGGGAGGACGACGAAAGCGAGGGTGAGGGTGACGAAATCGATGCCAAGCCGACGACAGGGACGGCGGCCAAATCTCGCGACGGGGATGCGAGGCCGCGCCCGCGTCACCAGTGCCACAGAGTCTGAATCGTCGACGTCCAAGCAAGGAGGGGAGTCATGGTATCGTCTATCCATTCCAAGAATCCAGGCATAATAGAGTAGTATTCGTATCCGTATCCTACAAGTCTCTGCGCCTTTTGTGCTGGCTTGTGATAAATTACCGGAAACCCACGACAGCAACGAGCGAAAACAGGATTAGTTAGGTATGAGGGGCGTGTAAGGCAGATGAGGAGCGTGTAGGTCATGGCAGGCAAGTGTGTGTTTTTAACGAAACGACGGGTATGCGTGCAGAAGTGGAATGCAGAAAGATGCGTATGTGAGTCGAAAGATAGGTGAGACCGGGTCAATGCGAAGCTCTACAAGTGGGAATGGATGCAGACGCGCCACGGGCTGCCTACATGCCGCCATACGCCTGGTTCGGATTCGTCGACGGCGCGCGCGCGGTGGTGTACCCGGCCGCAGGCCCCGGCGACGCGCGCCCCGCATACGCCGCCTGCGGCCCCGGGCTCGGCGTCCGCCCGCCCCCGCCCATAAACGGCGCGGGGCTCCCCGTGCGCGCGTCCGCGTACATCATCGCGGGGCCCGGACTCTGGCGGCCCGCCATCTGCGTCATCGGGATCGCCTCGTTGCCGCCCCAGTCCGCGGGCGGCGCGCCGTGCGCCTCGTTGAACGTCTGCGGGACGGGCCCGCGGTACGGGTCGTAGTACGCGCCGCCCGCGCCGGGGAGCGCGTTGGGGTCGTCGTGGTACGGCTGCGCGAGCCCGGGGTTCATGTGCGGGAGCGGCGGGACCGCGTAGGGGTCGTCGCTGTGGAAGTCGGACGTGCTCGTGCCGTAGGTGTTTGCCGCGCTGGGCGGGCGCGAGAGCTCGCCGTCGATGAAGCCGGCGCGGCCGGTGGAGGTGACGGGCATGGCGTGGGTGTCGGCGCCCGACTCGCCGTGCGCGTTGAGCTCGGGCCACTTGATGTTCTCGCTGTCGTCAAAGTCCAGGCCGCGCTTGCGGGTGAACTTCCAGACGAAGAAGCCGATGAGGCAGACGAGGGCGGTGCCGCCTGCGACTGCGAGGCCGACGATGCCGCCCGTGGAGAGGCCGCTGCTGCTGGGCGCGGAGGTGGAGCTGGGGGAGACCGAGGGGGACGAGTCGGCGGCGCCGGAGGGGGTGATGGTGTTAGTGACGTTCTCTGTGATGGTCTGGCCGAGCGAGTTGACGCTTTCGGACTTGAAAACGGAGACGACGGGACTGGCGGGCGCCTGGGTGGGTGTTGAGGATGCTGCGGGCGGCTGAGACGTGGGAGACGTCGGGGGCGGGGGAGTTGTGGTGGAAGATGCCGGGGGTGGGTCAGACGTCGGTGCGCCAGTGGACGACGGAGGTGCTGGCGAAGATGGCGGTGGTGGTTGTGAACTCGTGCCAGTGCCAGTGCCAGTGCCTGTGCCTGTGCCTGTGCCAGTGCCAGTGTCGGTGTTGGTACCGGTGTCGGTGGAATTGCCCTGCGCACTGACGCTCACAACGAGCACTCCAGCGAGCAGCCACAGCAGCAACGATTTCTTCATGGCAGACGCAAAGGAGGGAAACTGTGACGATAAGTCACAAATTGTTTCTATGCCAAGGCTGTCCATCACCAAAAATTTGTGACATTCCACGGCCGTCTCTCTCCGCCAATGACTGTGCTATGTCCTTCAAGCATGCTGCGCATTGCGGTTCTCTCAAAAGGACGTCATATTGGAAGGCGCAAACTGCGATGGACCGCGCCAGGGGAATCGCTTGACTGCCCATCATCGGCACTGTGATTTCAACTTGGCAACGAGCGGCGATTAGACAACAACGTTGACCTTGGCTTTAGGCGATTAGTCTGCAACACTTTTTGCTACAACCCATCTTTTCCTCGACATACCAAACTGGCGCCGGCTGTCAATGGAATGCGATGTATACCACTACCAACATCATCTTTTCGTGACAGCTCGCAAGAAAATGTTTCTGCGCTTAAAACATGATCATTGTCAGAATCTACTCTCCGAACTCTACCGAGAGGGGTGTTGCAATAGTAGAGCTTCTCATGGTATCGATCCTTCACGATGGGTGATGCTGGCTGGCCTGGAGCCATAGGGATCTCTTGGAATTTCCAGACTCCAGCGCCAATGGCACGACCAATCTCTGAAACCATATACGCATTTTTTAACGCTCGCAAGAGAGCGTTTCTGCCTTCTAGTCTGATCCTTACATCCCCTCCGCCAAGTGGTCTTCAAGCGGTAATACAAAACTGACAAGTACACACCAGGATTCATGATCGCCGCACGGGGGATCTCCAAGTTCAACCTAACTTCGTTCCGGGTCCGTGGTTCTGTTCGCCGCTGATTCTCGCCGCACCAAAAATATCTCCCCTCTTTGACGCCCCGGGCAACTGGTCTGTCTGCCTGTTGATACTACTACATCTTGAACACTACACCCTGATGCGCCAATTCAGTTTTTTTTTCGCGCGTTCTTGATGCGTTGCTGCTCGCTCGCAATAAATTTAATATATACTGGACCCACAACTCTCCGTGGTCCGTTCTTGCTTACGTGATTGAACCACTTGAATCTGGATTCTGGACCGACAACTCGCTTTCCTCCTTTTGCACCGGATCCCATATGTGTGATGCCCGCACGCGTTGCTACTGATACATCTCACCCTAACCTACTAGGCCTCCCAGTTCCCCGTGGGTACCATACCATCATTCGTTGCTGGACCCACAACTCCGTTCTGTTTCTGTTCGCCGTGATCTATCCCGACCCCGCCCGCGATGTGCAACTCGATACGCCAGTGAACTTGATGCCTTATTAGCATGCATATGGCTCAACCAAGGAAGTCCGAGCGAAATGATAAATCCAACACTTGGACTTTTTCCGTTGACGCTGAAAACGAAAACAACTTCAAGAATCGTCCCAGGAAATGGATCCTTGATTTCCTGACGTACGTAGCGGTACGCTCCATGAATCCTAAGTAAATCTTGCGGATCTCGGAGCCTTTCACCCAAATGCGATTCCAGTCTAAGTGGCCGAGTGCAAATCTCAAGTTCTTACCAATCTCCGAACAAAGAAAGAAAGATTCAGATTGATTGAAACAGAATATATTTTGCTTTGTTTCGCACAGTATAGATCGCCGCCGTCGTCTCCGTTCGGAACTAGCGTGCGCCCTAACCGACCTTTTTACATTCAAAAGAAGAAAAAAACGCAGAAGCTTCAGTTCCCAACAGCTTGATTGAAGTTTGAACCAAAAGCCCGTACATACATACCCTGAATTATTCCTGGATCGTCATGAATTAAAAGCTATCGTATTCGATTGGCGCATACGATCACCGCCGTTCGTTCGTTACTGGACCCAAGGACGCCGCTCTATGGCCGAGCTCGCGATCTCAATCCCTCCATGGTTCCCAACGCCGAAAAAAAAATTCCCGAAGTTGAACTTTGCTTAGGGTTCGATTCGCAACGAATATACCAGTCCTCTATACCCAACTAGCCGTCGGTTGAACATGACCCAAAGCTTCGAAGCCGAATCAACCAAAATCGTACCCAGACTTTCCCTCCACTTTTTCAACATCACTTCTCTCGCGACGTCAGTCTCGCACCGAGCTCGATATTGATCGTGTGCATGCCTTCTTTAACCCGGACTCGGACTCGGATCCCCTCTGGGAACCAAGCCGCCGAGTCGAACTTGCGCATACGTTTGGGCCACAGCAGGTATACTGTATAATGCCCGTGATTGCCTAGTTTCTCGCAGACAGACACTTCAACTGACGATCTCGTACCTCGATGTGTTGAAGCGATTGCCCCTGCTACTGCTGGACATCATGCATCATGATTTGGCCTGAAGTTCAAGTTCTAACATCTCGGATCGGACGCAGATCTCCGCTGTGAACTAAGACGCCGAGTCATAGAATTAAACAAAATTAAAGTATGTATATTTAATGGACATACCTTTCGCGCAACCGCACTGGTTCCCGATTTTCGTCCAGCCCAGTTGGGTTGGCCACGGCGTATTGTGGCTAAATCCTCTGAATTCTCTTTTTTTTTTAAATATGGTGACCGGAAGTTAACCAAAAATCAAAACACTGACTTCCTTCCAACAACGCTGATTGTGCTGGACGGCTCAACCCCGAACGAGGTCCGATAGATGGTCGTGTGCCTTGCGCTCAATTTTCGGACGCGTCTGTTCAGTAAAACGTCGAGTGAAAATTAGGTGGCTCAAATTCCCGCCTACTATTATCCCCGGAGTCACTTACCATTGTAGAACATTCAATCTGATTCCAATGACCGGCGAGTTCGCCTTGAGATGCGCGACAAAAATAACAGTCGTTGCTGGACTGCCGGTAAACCCATAATCGAACTCTCACTGTCCACCCGCAAGTTGCCCAATGACACGTCCTCCGACGGCGGTCTACCTAAATTGGGGGGCCTGAGTGTTTGGTTGAAAGGTTAAAGTGTCAGTTGAACCTCCAGCGTCAACCGGTCCGGAATTTTGTTACTGACACTCCTGCGCCAAAGTCCGATACGGTCGTGTGCCTCACTCTGTATTTTCATACTCGGATTTCCGTCGTGAACTAAGGCGCCGAGTCGAAATCAGGCACAAGTTCAAAGTTATCGACGCTCTCACCTAGTTTTCCGCAGAGCGTGCCGTCGCCCCAGCGCTGTACGAGGAAGCGCGAACCTGCTGTCCGCCCGAGGCCGGCGATCGCGGCACGTCTTCCCGGGAAACAGCGAGGTCTTTACATGCTTTGCAGGGAACAGAGAAACTGGGCGATTTCACCATCCTCGCGGCGGTGAGGATAGAAACATGAACCAGTGCGAGCGCCACGCATACTTATAGACTGATTCCTTCCGGAGGCAGCTGGTCCTCCCGCTGCTGACCAACCCAAGGGCGGAGACGAGAAGGGCGGAGACGAGCAGACACTAATCTTCGAAACAAGAAAGTTGTTTCCAAGAGCCTTCTACACGGAATAGTTCTGGGCCAGCCTCAGCGCAGGCAGAAACAAGACAGAATGGAGCAGCCAGAAGTGAGCCTTGAACAGGTATAGCAGCAGCGCATGCGCTAGGCGCTTTCTACTCGAGCGCGTCTTCTTCTGAAAGCGTAAGAGCAGGAAAACGCTGGGTGCATCGACCGTTATCGCACTGGCTAGGCTGAGGGGGACTCGCCGAGTGCATGTTGCGCAAGGAACACGCAAAGGACGGTCCCGCGATACTGAAGTTGTCGATAAGTACAGTTCGACCATGCTCACCTGGATATAGATAATTTGCATAGTTTAACGTGTAACTTGAAGTACCATAGCCATCCAGAAGTCGAGCACGTGAATTCATCACCGAAGTGGGGCGTGTGCGGCTAAGAATGCCAGCGATCCAGTCGACTGTGAAGCGGATTTGGGTGGGCATGTCCTGTGTGAGGGAAGGTCTCAATTGTTCAGAAGGGAGAGGGGGCGAGTGATTGGCGTAGGTGTAGTCCCAGAAAGAATACTGCAATATGCCCGCCCCATGTTGCCGCCGAAGCTTCTTACTCAAGCTCAGGAGATATACGACAATTTGAGGCATTCACCGCGCGTACATGTTGACGACACATTTTGCGTTATCGACAGCCGTTACTGTCGCGTCCTTTGTGCAATGTGAGGCCTTGAGGAGTTTAGGTGATGAATAAAAGCTGCCCAACCGAATTAGGTCACACTTCGCGAAACGTTCTGGAAATAACGCAGCCTGCAGCGGAGACCGACATGGCAGCCTCGTCAAACATTGGCCTGATTGACGAGAACGACGTGGGTGAGAACATTCAAGTCATTATCAAAGCTGTCAAAAACGGCAATACATCTACAATGCCATCCAAAAATGCAACAGGAAATTATCCAGACGAGACACCGGACAATTCGTCGGCCCAAACGGATAGCGAAAGCATTATTTTCGCACTCCTCATTGGTATCGACCAGGTCCGTTAATTTTTCGCACGTAGGCTCGAACTGATCCAAGTCAATTCGCCAGTACACCCACATTGCCCGCCTCCGGGGCGCAGTCAACGACGGGCGGGCATTCAAAAAGCTCCTCGTAGAACACCTGCACGTCCCGCCCGGCAACATCGCTCTCCTCGAGAACGCAGACGCGACATGCGCTAAAATCCTGTTTATGATCAGATCGCACCTCCGCGACAACGCCGACATCCCAGACGGCGGCGAGGCCACCATAATATTGTATTTTGCTGGGCACGGAAGCCGTGTCGATGCTCCTGCGAACGTCATCGCGCCCGACGGCCAAATCGAAGTGATGTGTCCAGTGGACTACATGACGGATGATGTGGGGGAGGTACACGCGATCCCCGACTACGTCTTGAACCAGCTCTTGGGGGAAATTGCTGAGAAGGGTCATAACGTCGTGTGTTGCTATTCTCTGTCTTGGTGCTTCGCTGACGCAGCGCAGGTCGTGATCATGGATTGCTGCCACTCAGGTCCGTCTTCTGTTGTTGTCTCTTGCTTTCTTGACGACTTCCCACAGGCGGTATGGACCGCGATACCGCAACAGCTCGTAGCGTCGCATCGGATTCGCGTGCGATCCCCCTGGACCTAGATGGCCATTTTTGGAAGGGTAAAGCAGAGGCTGTGCCCTACCGCGCCAAGTCCATGTCGTCCTACGTTTTGCTGGCGGCCTGTGGTGCGAATGAGACGGCACGAGAGGGCAGGAGACCCGATAGAACGCACGGGGGTCGATTCACTGCGGCCTTGATCCCGCTCTTGCAACAAGCCCCACTTGCGCACACCACATTTGCAGAATTGATAGGCCAACCTGAGTTGCAGGTCTTGCCCGGACAGATCCCTCGCTGCGTCGGGAAAAGAAGGAATCGGCCGATCTTGGATGGGAATTGTGCAGTGACTGGCCAACACTCCGTCCTCTTGACGCCCCAGACACAGCGCTCCCCTACGGAAACCCGAAACAGCTCGCAGCTGTTTCGCGTGGAGATGGGAACCCTAGCGGGCGTGCTTCCTGGAACAGAGTTCAGGGCGTATAATACGAACAACGAACTGTTATGCACCTTCGCTGCACAGTCCGTACTGAGAGACCACTCGATCCTCGTCGGGAAAGAGACGCCGCCTGTCGATATTCCCCGGTGGTCACGCGCGGTGGTGTCCGATTGGAAGAGCCCAGCGGTGCGGATCTACACCCCTGACAACTTCCCGTACAAGGCCGACCTCTTCCCGACAACGTCTGGGGCGTGCTCGGCGAAATTTGTGGAGGCGGGAACACTCGAGGAGGCGGACATCATCGTGCGGAGCCAAGGCGACGAGATCGTCGTTGCGGCGCTGGCAACGACGCTGCGGTGCCAGCGTGAGAACCGTTTCGCGCTCCAAGGCAAACCAACGCACCTTCTGGGAGTCATCCTAGGCACCGCCCACTTCGACTATTTCCTCGACTGCCTCAACCAGACGGATCGAATTGAGGGTGTTGGGCTCGAGATGCACCGTCTGCAGGGAGAGCACCCTGCATGTAGGCCACAGGACGAGAACGCTGGGAACGTGGTGAAATATGGGAAAGCCGAGCTAGCGTCGGAGAAGGGCGTCAAGTACGGTTTCATGATGCGTAACACATCCGTTGAGGACCTCTTCGCGTATCTGTTCTATTTCGACCAGGAGAGGCGCACGATTGAGGTGAGTGGCATGGCATACACATTTGCCCCCCTGCTGACGTTCTGCGCCAGCAATGGTATTCACCGGCAGGCAACCGCGAGCCGCCGCTCCCGAGCGGGGAGGCGGTGACGCTCGGTATGGGCAGCGACCGCCCATTTGAATTCACGCTTTCGCCCGGCGAGCTGTCGAACTCTGGATTTTTGAAGTTGTTCGTGACGAATGAATATTTCGACCTTGGATGGATTCGGCGGGAGACGTCGCCGTTTGAGCAGGGGTTTGAGAGTATCGGCCGGCTCAGGCTGCCGACCGAGTCATTAGACCTGATGTCGACGAAGTGGGATGTGGTGACTGTGGCATTGACCATCACGGCGTCGGCAGCTGATGGAAGTGTTTAAGAGTCGTGGATGATTGAGCCAGTGAGCCAAAAGGATGTCGTTGCTGTATGTATGTATTCGTATCAAGTACTGCATATTTATTTTGCGGGTGCATCCAGATTCCAGAGCAGGTATGGCAGAAGAAGAAATGCCTGATAGACAGACGCCCGCGTAGTCATACGCAGACATCCGCAGAAGTCCAGCGTGGCCAAAAACATAAAGCCACGAGTCCGGAACATTTAAAGCTTGAGGAGAGCGACGTTGAGGTACAGAACTTGAGCCAAGCAGGCCGTCGAGATGGTGGTCAGAGTGAGAGAAGTGGGAGGCCCCCAAAAAGCTCCACCACACAGGAGAAAACAGCAGATGCCAGCTTTCTCTCATTCCTAGTGCGGAAAAATAATTCCGAGTGGTCGACGAAAGCTCGGGCGCTCCTGAGAGTAGATGGTCGGTGAGATCTATGGTGGCTCTAGTCCCCCAGCCTACGGCCTGACCGAACAAAGGTCAGGCGGGCAACTATGTGTGGTGGCCGCGTCGAAACGGTGCCCTACGGTGCCTAATTGGGAAACACTAAACACAGCCTCTATGGCGCGTTCCAGAAGGTTGACCGATCAGCTTCAATGCAGATAATTTACTTACGGCATCCAACTTGGGCATCGCTATATAGGAGAGGTAAAATCGCTATAAAATTCAGGTAGTCAATATATACATGAATAACTGGATGTGCGCAAAAAACCACGGAAAACCGTTGTTTCAGAAGGTTTTCCGACCATAGGACTATGGGCGCCAGAAGGGGAAATCGCCGAAAAAGAAGAATCTTTACCGATCCATCAGCCTTTTTGTGACCCTTTTCTCATGGATCGGTAAAGTGCGTCCATCCATCAGCCTTTTTGTGCCCTTTACTCATGATGGATCGGTAAAGTGTTTCATCATGGGTCCATCCATCATTTTTTTGGGGCCTTTACTCATGATGGATCGGTAAAGATGTCCATCCATCAGCCTTTTTGTGCCCTTACTCATGATGGATCGGTAAAGTGTTTCGTCATGGGTCCATCCATCATTTTTTTTGAGGCCTTTACTCATGATGGGTCCATCCATCAGCCTCGGGAAACAATGACGGTCCATGTATCACATTATGTAATGTTTTCCCAAAAACAAACTCAAGGCTTCAAAAAACAAACTACTCAAAATTCAGAATGCCTTGATATTGCATAGATGCATGCTATGGGGATGCTAAATGCTTGATCTCGAAGGTATTGGACCCAATCCAAGCACAACACGGCCAGAATCTCATTTCGGCCTATTTCGGCTCAGGTGGCCGACTGTGCATAGCCACCGACTCTGCAGCTATAACGCGCTTCTCTTCTTCCCTTCGCCCAGACTCCCACAACTCACATTCTTTCTGCGGAAGCTACTGACGATTTTGCTCCCTTTCACTCCTTGGAACCCCTGCATTGTCTCAATACGTACACACTACAACAGTGACGGACTGCCATGCACACACGGAGATCTACCTGAACTGGGCGGCCTGAGGCTTTGGTTGAACAAGGTTACAGCGTCAACCGGTCAATGTTTGAAGAGCTTCCTCCCTTTCCTTCATTGACTAAAACGACTCGGACGGGACTGAATTGGAATTTTGTTACTAACACTGCGCCAAAGTCTGATATGGTCGTGTGCCTTGCTCTGTATTTTTTAAGACTCGGATTTCCGTCATGAACTAAGACGCCCAGTCGAAATCAGGCAGAAGCTCAAAGCTTCGCAGATGCCTATGATCCCCGGACTCGTTGCTGTTTGACTGGACCCATATCCATAATTGGGAAATTTTGAATCACAGAGATGGAAAGTCTCCAATCGCGCAACCAAAGATCCTCCGTAGCTTGAGGCTCCAACAGTTCGGCTCGACGCTCTTAATCAATATATACCCACTACCCTTAAGGCCTTCAGCATAAACCAATCTCTATTTTCGCAAGAGCTTTCTTCCCCTTCAAAGACCGTGTCATTCAGAACCAATTGAACCATAATTTCCTGAACCTTGAGCATGGCCCCTAGGTCCGTAATATGGTGGTTTGCCTTGCGGAATCATGGATGAGATACCTCCCGTCTGGGAACTATATCCGAGTCAGAAAATACATCAGGCAGACATCTCCAGCATCGCAAGTAAATTATGATCCCCGGACGGCCCGGGGTTGCTGTTTGTTACCAGACATCCGATTGTTAACATCTATGCCCAAATCGCTGTTGAACTGGACCCATGCAAACCTATGATTGAGCTTGTTCTCCGTGATTGCAACTTAGCTCCCCCAGTTCGATGGGCCAAAAAAAAAATGATATTTATGGCGTTCACTTTGTACATTTATTATTCACACACACACATACAGTTTCTCTTCACACACACACATTTTTTGTGCACACACACACAGTTTCTGTTCACACAAACACATTTTTTGTGCACACACAATTTTTCAAGGTTCACACACACATTGTCCGTTCTTTGACCAATTTCACACGCACGCAGAATTCTGAATCCATAGATATCCAGTTTTGAGGCTAGATGGACCGGTGAATCGACTAGACAACCTTCTTTGAGTATTTATATGGCCAGTGTTCACCTTAGGGGTCAGGGAACTTGAGAAATCTGCCTAGTTCGGGCTTTTTTTCAGTTTTTGATGATACCTGGGGAGCCAAAAATGGATCAAAGCATACTTGACAGGTTCTTCACATGCCATAATTTTCAGAATGGGTTTTCGTGCATTATTGAGGCTTAATGACTACTGGACAGTAGATTTTGTCTGTATTTATGATTGCTTGTCCACTACGCCCACACGTGCATCGCAACCCAATATGGAAATTTACTGAGGACATGCCCGTTCAGCCAGAGCTAGCCCAGGGGGCTGGATTAAGTGTCTCTGAAGTATTTAGCAACCAATGCCATGAAGTCTGGGGGGGAAGGGAATAGAGAGCATTCAATTGGGACCAATGGGGTCATTTTAACCTCCCTTGAGTACAATATCATCTTGAATCATCCATGAAAATTCAGAATGCATCAGAGTATGAGTCAATCTGGTGATAATCTGGGTCTGTTGGACTCTGTTCTAACTTCTGTGGCCAGAACGGGCTGACCCATGTCCTGGACCTTTGCTTGGCTTTGTGGACGTGCCCGCGGCTCACGCGATGTTTCACGTGTTCGATGCTGCCGGCAACTCGGAAGGCACACCAATCACCGGCACGGTGCCGATCTCCAACCGTCACCCAATAAGGCAACCATAACGCCGAACTTGTGTGTGTGTGAATACAAAATCATCAATGTGTGTGCGTTGTGTACTGCCAAGTTCACTGGGTTCTCCTCGACAGCTCCCTGAACAGCGCCTCAAAACATAAAAAGATCTCTGAGAGTTGTATCAGTACCCGAACTCGGAGGGGCTTTGCTTGAACAATGTTCTAACATTTGTTCAATTTGGAATGGTGCATGAGGTTTGCATCAAGGTGCAAGTTCAGTTTTTGATTATTGGAACGGTCGTCACAACCGTGCGATACCTGAACTTGATGATGGCGTCATTGTTTTTGCTCTTGCTCTCCACCGGCTGCCATCCTCATCTCAGTGGGAATTCTACCAAGACCTCGGCAAATACATTGCCCACGCGTCCAGAATGCTCACAGTCCCCTTCAAAATTCTCTGACTGGTGCCAGCACTTTATAGATCTAGAAACACAAACCAAAAATCTCAGCCCACGACTCGGAGCTCAGCCTCCGCGCGCGCATCGAAGAACTTGCGTCTGAGATTAGGGTGAAGAAGGTGCTCTTGAAGAAGCTGAATGCAGGCAAAATCCTCGTCCAGCGGCAACTGAACGCTGTGATAGATCTAGCGGCACGCCTCCCCATCGAACTTTCATCGGAGATTTTCCTTCAATGTCTAGGCTTCCCGAAACCTGGAGTACATCATGCTCCCATGATGTTTTAAATATCCGCAATGCATTTGCCATTGCGCTATCCACGTCAGCTTTATAGCCAGCCATTCAAATTTCAGATTGTTTCCTCAAATCGTGCCAATATTAATGCGTGTCTGAACGTGAGTAAGCAAGTCCGAGTAACGAGGCTAGCAGGGCGCAGATAATCGCCCTCTGTCTATATTCCCTCGTGAAGATCTGGGCAACTGGGACCATCGTGTTCTACCATCATCAGGCGCCACGGGGGCCAGTTACAACACCTCGAACTATCCGACGACGACTCCGATGCAAATTACAACACTAGGCATGCAGATATCGACCTCTTCGGCAGCACGACCTGGAACCCCTGCCGTCGCTCAGGGCACTGACGATTCGCAGTTTTACTGAGGAGGCAAGGGTTCCTCGGTGTCGAAAACCTTCAACTGCTTCATCTGGCGCCCAACATCGTCGAATGCACCATCGACGGCTTAGAGTCGCTGTACGAAGGCAGGTCTGAAACCCTAGTCCTCCTCGGCGGACTCTGCTCCACCACCAGTTTATAGGGTGGCGTCAATAGTATAGCCTTTCCGGCAATTGCTTAAACGTTGCGACATGCTTCTGCAACCACGACAGAGAAGTGACGTCGATCGCCCGCGCGGAAATAATTTCCAAAGTCGCCAGCGGACACCCTGCCTCGATGCGTCTATGGACCATGGGGCAGAGTTCGCGGTGGTCAACAGGGTAAATCGTAAGAGCATGAAGCTTTGGCCAGAAAAGCTGGTTCCCGAAGTCCCCGGACATAGACAGCAGGCCTATGAATGAGGCGGTCTCGACATTGCGGAGCACGAGGCGTTCCAGCGCGGGGAACGCAGTGCAAAGGTACCGGATTTCGCGCAGGCTGCTTTCCGGAATGGATGAGAGAGTGAGGGTGTGAAGTGCGGGGAAGAGAAGGGATGCAGTTTGGAGGCGCTGCACGAAGGAACCCATGGCGTCGGAGCCTAGACCGCGGAGGGAGAGCTCTTCGAGGAGCGGGCTATGCAGGAGGGACGGGATGCGGCCGAGGTCCCGGACGTAGCCCAGCGAGAGCGAGGTGAGCGAGGCTACGTACTTCCTAAACGCAGCACCTTGCTTGCCCTTCAGGGGCGGGACATGGAGAGTGAGGTTGAGATGACGAAGACGAGGTGGCTCCTGCCCAGACGATATGAATGCATCTGCAAGCTTGGAGACAACGCTCGGAGTAGCGATTTCTAAGACTTCGAGTGTATCCACAAACGAGGACACATCGCCTATCTTCAATCCGATTCCATGAAGCATGAGCGATTTCAATGAAGGCGTCGGCCCCAGATGCAGTGTTGGCTGGCGAACAAATTTCTCTCCGTAACCGAGACGAATCTCGAGTGACTCGAGCAGCGGGGCCGCTTTGCACTCGATATTTCCATGCACGGCTACGACATTGTCGACGGTGGTATCGATCCGCAGTGCGCGCCAACGGTCAGATGCGGACAAAATTTTCTGAAAAATGCCCTGGAATGCTGTCCCATCGCGAGTGCGATTGAGAGAGAGGGGGATATTCAAGAAAATATCCACTGGCAAGCCGTTGGATCGCCGGAGAAAGTCTTCGACCACTTTAACGGTGGCAGATCTGGAATCCGAGATAGGGATATATGTCCAAAGATCCGGAAGACTTTGTCCTATGCTACGCCACTGCACGCAGACCCGTACAAGGGTATGAAGAACAGGTGTACTTGGTCTCTTCTTCGTCATGGCGGTCGCAATCGTCAATGCTTGGGTGAAAGAGAAGATTAGGCAGATGAGCTCCGCTGGAAGGGAGCAGATTATTCACGCTCCGTAATCGCGCCGCTCTTCACGGAAACTGGGATAGTTCCTCTTCGGGTCCGACGCTTCCTCCTGGTCCTCCGCCATTTGACCTACTTCTTGAGCCTCAACGATCAGCATTATGCCCGCGCAGCCCTTGACAGTTCCTGGGAACTCTGTGCGTTGGGCAAAAAATCGTGGGCTCTGGAGCTGGTAAAGGCGGCGACGCGACTGCCATTCCCATGTCCACCGCTGGTTCTTAACGATACAACAACGATCTGTGATGTCGAGAACTACAGCAAGACGGTTGAGATGCTCATGAAAGGATGGCTACAGGGTGAAATTGACTCAAACGAAAAGCTCTACTTACTTCAAGGACGACTTGAACCTTTGAAGGACAAGCCACCTGCACAGGTCACTTTGAAAATGCGGCATTATTTATCGCTTGTGAGCACACAGCTACATCGAGAAGCACTGACTTCTCTGTTGCTATCAACTCATCAGCTTGCCGTTGAAGTCCTGCGCTACGTTGACCACGCCCGTCAGCCAGTGCCCCGGTCGGAACGATTTTGTAGATTCTGCAAGTCGGAAGTGGAAACTCCAGAACATGCGATGATTACATGCATCTCTTCAGATGCTTTAATCCAGTTGCGCACCACATTTCTGGGACAACTATTCCACAATTCTCCTCACTTTCAAAATCTCATGGTCTCGTTATCCAATACAGATTTCCTGAAGACTATTATTTTCTCCCGTCCAAATATCGCACTGGTGGCGAAATTCGCGTATGGTGTCCTCCAAATTTACTATGCCGTTCCTGTTTTACGTCCTTGAGCTTATTTGTTCCCTTCTCCCACTTCCACTAATTGCTTCTCCGTTTGTTCTTTAGCTCTACCGCGGCGTGTCGCAAGACTCTGGTCGTGAGCTCGGCTACAGGGTGACGGAGGAGTCCAGGAACCAAAATGTACATACGTGCCTGTACATTTAGATAATTCTTGGGCCCCGGCGTTCCTAAGCGGGACCGTGCCGTGTAATCTACCTACCTACCTACCCTCGGGGAGAATTGTAACAGTGCTGGTGGAATCGGTGTACATGCCTTTTGTTCTTTGCATGATGGTGGGTGGCAAAAAATTAGACGGCGGCAGTCACGATGTTGGATGGTCTAGCGGATTGGGCGGCTCCCTGCTTTGTCATCTCTCAGGTTTCTTCCTTCCCCATCGTCGTCCCCTCTTTACCTCTTTCTCTGTCGGGTCCTCTCGCGTCGTACCCTGAGTTCTGGACCTACGTATCGTCGCCTCCGTAGCCCATCTTTTCTGACCTCTCCTCACTTCCTCGACACCTTCCTTTTTCAACGCCTTCTTTCTCTTTTGGAAGCAAATGTCACAGACCGCCGAAGAGATCGCCGCGGCTGATGCGGCCGCCACGAAAAAAGCCCTTGCAAACATGTCGCTGAGTCTGGCGACCTTGACCGCCGAGATAGCGAAGATAGGCGCCAGCAACGCTCTTGAATCCCTGATCGGCCTACCAGCGAACCCTTTGGCCTTCCCCCCGGGTGGGAATGGTACGTACCCTGCTCTCGCTACTTCCATTCTGCACCCGCACCTGCTTCCCGACGTCATCGCCCAAATTGGGCGATTCGAGTTCCCGCCGACTCATTTGGGGCGCCTCCTAAAGACCTTCTCGGCCGCGCCCCAAGGACCGCTTTTGCTGGTCATGGGCCCGAACGGAGAGGCGCGGTTCATGCCCGCTGAGCCCGTGCCGGCCGCCACAGTCCTGCTACGCGAGGTCCCGGACATCCTCGCGTTTGTGGAGGCGTGGATGATTTTCATGTCTGTTCTTCAAAACCTGCACCTTGCGCTCCCGGTTGCCCAGGGCCTCTCAGCCTACTTAAACAACATTGTCACCATTGCCAGGGTTTATCCCTGGGCCTCTGTCCTTGACTACCATGTCGCCTTCATGCACTTGCGGGCTCGCGACCCATTTTTTAATCCCGTGTCCTGGGGACAGAGCGACCCCCACCTCCATATGACGCACCTCCTCATTCCCAGCATTACTCTTCCGGTTGTGATCGCACCGCCCTCCGCTGCTTCCCCCTCTCCCTCCCCCTCGGTGGCGGATCGTGCCCGAGTAGCAGCTACAACTACAATGCTGCCGGGTGTGCTGGTTGCTCTCGCTGCCACGTCTGCCGCAATTGTCATGGCCCTCACACGGCGCTGATGTGCCCGGGAGGAGCTGCTCCCGCGGCGCCGCCCGTCGCATGAAGCGGTATTGGGGGTAGTGTATTGGTGCGGTAGTCTGGGCCGAGACTGTATTCGCACTTCTCCACCCCGCGTCGGCATCACTTTGTGAAAGCTCTCTTCTTCGGCCCTCTGCCGGTTCGCCAATGTCCCCGAATGTAGCTCGGTTTTTTGCGCGTCGGAATAGCCCCTCCGATATTGTACCTCAATTACCGGGCCAGCGAGGGGGAGAGGTTGGACCCTCCCCTCGCTCTGCGAGGAGGCAAGTCTTTCAACTCCCCTCTAGCATTCTAGATGTTGGTCCTAACTTGCTTTTTAAAACTTTTGAATTCGGATGATTTGCTGCCACCAGCTCGCCCCAACACCTTCCTTCATTTTCCCCTCACCACTCCGCACTCTCGACCGATGCCCCTAATCAAGCTTAAGCAGGATGTCTGGCGCTTGGCGCTCTCCTCGTGCCCAGACCACCACTTTGCTGATTCGGTTGTTGACGCTATGAAATACGGTCTGCACCTTGGGGCTAGTAATGTACATATACTTCGACACTCTACTTTTACTCCTCCCCTCCCATCTGCCCTTGATTTCCCCGACGCAGTCGATACTGATGTTGAGCTCGAAGTTTTGCTGGGTCGCATAATTGATGTGTCTAATACACCTGCTGCTTCCTCCGCGTTCCTGTCCCCTCTTGGTTCCGTCCCTAAAAAATACACCACCAAGCGCCGCCGAATCCACCACCTCTCCTGGTCTCGTGGCCATTCACTCGACGATGCCATCCCAGTTGAATTTGGGACGCTGGTTTATGAAGCGGTTGGGAGGGCTATCGATCGTATTCGTACAGTTGGGCCAGGTGGTTTCCTGTACAAGGCCGATCTGGAAGCTGCATTTCGGCACATCCCTATTCACCCGGACGATTGGCCGCAACGCCTCGTCTCGCCCGCGACTCGACCTCGAGCGCCGCTGCGCAGCCCGGCCTCTGCTCCCAGCAGCACCCGTTCGATCCCTCGGACCCCCGCGCCTAGCATCTCCTCGCGCCGCCCTTCTCCCATGCCGCGCACCCGCCGTGCCTCCTCCCCTCGCTCTGTTGTGCCCACTCCCGCCGTCTTCGCACCATCCCCCTTGCGCAAATCCGCCGTCGCCCCCAGCCCGCGTCTCCTTGCCGTCCCTCCCCTCGCCTCTCCCACCCCCCCACGCAACCCAACGCGCCGCGTGGCCCTTTTACCACCCCGCTCAGTGGCCCTTACCCGCGCAGCTGCGCGCGCCGTAGAAAGTGGGTGGCGGTGTTGAGACGCATGCCCCCCTCGTTTGGAGTGCCTTCGGCGTCCCTGCGCGATCTTCTCCCCCACCGTTGGCTGGTTGCGCGCGCGGACTTCTGCTTGGGCTGCTGAGGCCCTCCCTGTCTAGGAGCATAGCGGGCTCAAGTGTTGAGCCATTTCCCCACCCACGTACTTTATATCATAAATATACTACTTACCCTACAAGAGCGAGCCAGTCCCAGGTCTTGGCCCGACTCGGATTACAGCGCACTCCACAATCGACCCCAGAATCGCCTTTGAAAAGCTATTCTGACTATTTGATTCATGCAAAACTCCTCCAGCGCCCTGCGTCTAGCCTAAAGCTCGTTCAAAGCGCGGTCAAAGCGCTCTCCTCGTCGATTGCGCAGATATTTTTTTCGGCGATATCTATGACCATCTGGATTGCAGCAGTCTCAGATTCCGAGGGGATCCCGCAGGCAAGAAGGTGTGCATGAGGAGACGACGGCACGCATGCGTTGTCTAGTACAGAAAATCCGCGTCCGCAGCGGGTACACGCCATTTTCGATCTAGAGGAGCTCCTCGGTAATTGCAACAGCCAACGGTTGGTAATGTTCAAAAAGTAGTTCCAGGTCTTCAAGTTTAATCGTAGCGAGTCGTGGGCTGCAGGCCTCCAACCCTCCACAAACCACGTCGCAGTAGGAGGAAAACCGAGATTGATCGTGTCCATATTAGGAAACGCCGCCCAAATTCTGTTCTCACTCACTTATAAGGCTTTGCATCCATCCATTGTAATGGCACATTAACATTTATCCAGTGGTATGTGATGTAGTTATCGGCACAAAAATCCGGAACCCTAGTAAAACAGTGGTGACGCAAAAGTCGAAAGTGTATGGCGTGGCAGAGTCAGAGAGATACTAGTAATACAGCTGGGTGAGAGTGGACTGGGACTGGGAGTGGGAGTGGGAGTGAGTGAGAGGGAGAGTGATAGCAAGAGACCGATTGACGCATAGTAGATGGGGTATGGGTATGAATGAATGAATGTAGTGTAAGGTATATTGACAGCCGATTAGAAGATTAGTTTCCGTATCGTGCTTGATCTGGGGGGGAAACAAGGTCAGCGGAAGGCCCAGGATGGGAAGGAAATGCACGGACTATAGATAATGTACAGTTCATGGTCTGCTGCAGCGCTTCCTGTGGCGGTTGAGAACGCCCTGAGTCGTAAAGCTCATTCCGCACATGCATCGGTGGGGCCGGTACTTGTTGTGCGAATTAATGTGGTCTGGCGAAGAAAAAATATAATTAGAGGGGATGATGAGTAGTGAGGGGAGTGCGTACTGTTAAGATTGTGCCTCGCAGTGAAGGTCGAGGGACAACCCTGAAGGGGGCACGCGAAGAGGGCGGCGTTGATG
Source organism: Mycena galopus ATCC 62051 (assembly GCA_014925785.1). Classification (NCBI taxonomy): domain Eukaryota; kingdom Fungi; phylum Basidiomycota; class Agaricomycetes; order Agaricales; family Mycenaceae; genus Mycena; species Mycena galopus. Next base: position 44,866 of record WIQG01000485.1, read on the forward strand.
CGTCGCGCACTGCTAGCCGTCCTGATCTTCTTCGAGGCGACCTCGGCCTTGAAAGACGGGGGAGCCTCGGGCGGTGCGACGCGGAACTCTTGATGGGAACCATCACTGCCGTGCGGTGAAAGGAAGGCCGACGGCGCCTCGACTTTCACTGCCTTGAAGACTGACAAGCCCGGGTTGTTGCGAGGGGACGAAGCGATCCTGGAACGCCTGGCTTTCGAAGAAGGCGCGCTGGAGGCGCGACTGAGAGCCGGAGTGGGCGAAAGGAGATCGCTAGAACCACGAACACCGGAGAAGGTGCGACGCCGCCCGATGGCAACGCCATCGCCGTCCATCTCGGCGTCCTCGAAGGCAGACGAAGACGCCGAGCTCGGAGAGAACGACTCAGGCGTCTGCACAGCACTGAAGCAGACAGGGCTGTGAGGAGAAACATCCCGGGAAGACGCGCGGGAGTGATGGCCATTACTGACGCTGCGTGAGTTCGGGATGCTCAGCGTCGTGCGATGTGTGCCGCGGCCACGACCGAGATCCAAATCCTGCTGCAATGGCAGAATGGTCGCGAGATCAGAGTGGCTGCGAGACCGTTGCCGCGCGGAAAGGGCGCCTCGGCGCTGCAGGCCCGCACCCATCGTAGGAACTGTCAGAAGGGAGGGAGTGGCTGGCGGTTCTCGGACGGACGGAGACGAAGGCTGCTCATTGCTGGGATAGGTCCAACCTGGGGTGAGACGACCAAGATTATCTCCCGCAGCGTCGACGTTCGCGTGGCTCTCGGTTCCCCAGGACATCCCGGTCCCGAATGACTCAGACAGAACCGTCTCGTTGTGAGCGGAATAACCGTACTGGAAATTCGCTGGTTGGGCGGGGCTGTCGTTGCGATAAAACTGATTGTCGGTGGTGGTGGCAGTGAAGGAAGCAGAGCGGCCGCGACCAACTCCATCAGTGGAAGCCCACACCTCTGCAGGGGAGACGCCTTGTACTGAATGGCTCGAGCTGCGCAAACGCGAGACTATCGGAGGGCCGCTGAGAAGCACGCTCTGGTCCACAGCCGGGTAACGCTCGTCAAGTCTGACATTGTCAAGGGCGGAGGTGATAGGTGAAAGAGAAGGGGAAGAATGACTCGAGAGGCCTTGGTGCGGGCTAGAGAGGCCCTGGTGCGTCCAGAAATCGTCATGCTCCTCAGGGACTAGATGAAAAAGAAAGTTATTCGCGTGCCCCCATTGTGTCGAAGACATAACCTACTGTCACCGGAGAAACTGGAAACAGGACTCCAGGCATCGATGGGGGAACTGCGACCTGACGTGGATGGGCTGTACCTGTAGTCCGTTTGGAGACTGAAGGGGATTTCATCCAACGGCGACAGCTCAGCCACGCTGGAAGAATCGGATGGCTGAATGAATAATGCTGGAGCTGGCGGGTAGCAGCGTTCACCCTGAGCCATGCCGAAATTCATATCTAAAACAGATGTAAGTTCATGATCAACAAAGTACTTCACAGCAGCTTTACCGCGTTCGGAGGATGAACAGTAGTTGTTGGTGTTGTTGTTGTCAAACATCCCGAATGACGCGCTGTGGTACGATGAGGTTCCGCTCAGTGAATAGCACGCCGTAACCACTGACAAGTCGAAGAGAGCCTGCTCATCAGAGTCAGGTGGGGGTTGGATGTGAATGGAGGGGGTGAAGTCTTCGGTCATGATGATTCGGAAAGAGGGGAGGGGGAAGCGCAGCTGCCGAGACACGCTCTACACCTTTTCTTTTATCAAGGTGCCTTTCTCGAAAGCACTGCCCATCCGCCATGGCAAGGCGGTGTTTAGTCACTTGAGTGTTTCCCGATCGGGACCGCACCGCATTCGCTTTCCTTCCCGAGGAAGGAAAGCTGTAGAATCAACACGAGATAGTTGCCCGCCTGACCGAACTGACCCTTCCAATGTGCGGGAGGCAGTACGACAGGACACGACAAGCGGTGTCTGGCAACTGAGTCCGCGGAACGCCATTCCACATTCCAAACTTGGGTCTATTCATTTAAATACAGTGAGGCGCATTGAGCTATCGATACAGGAGGGGATCTAAGGAAATAATCTATACAAGGGGTATCAATCCGACAGGTATCCGATAGCAAACGGCAAAACGGGAAAGCAAGATTCGAGCAGAGAAAATAAATAAGCACTGGCGCCCGGGAGCAATACAGCACGGCAATAACGCGGCAACAACAACCCATAGCGAAACCCGCTCATTAGATAGACGCTGTTCGGCCGTAACAGCCCAGCATTCAAGCGGCGTCCTGGAGACATTGCAATATGTCAGTGGCCGCTTGCCCCTATAGTAATGACACAAACACATACCTTGAAAGGACGTCTTGGGGCACTGGGCCGGCTATTGCACTTGGGCTTATGTCGCTCTAAAACATGCTTAGTGCCAAACCCCCGACCGCACATGTCGCATAAGAAATCCTTTATTGATTCGTGGGACTTCATATGATCTACAAGCAAGTTAACAAGTATGAGGACGGATTGGGAATGGAAAACTCGCTCCGCAAATTGTGCTTGGCTGTAAAATCGGCCGGGCAAATCTCACAAAAAAAGCGCGCCGCTCCTTTGCGACGAATCTTGGAGGCAAGACGACCTGCTTCTGTTGATACGACGGGACGAAAGGCACCGCTTGCCCCGCCAAACTCGCCGATTTGACGCTCGGTACCGAAGAGCGTCATATTATTTTGATGATGATGAGTCGGCATCTCACTAAGGCCAGTGAGCCCGCCACCCGCCGACATTCGGAATGCAGGAGAGGAAAAAGGCGTGGCGTAGTACGTATTATCGTCCTGTAGCTGCAGTTTCTGGTCAAAGTCATCGCCCATACGGCTCGCGGCGCGTTCAGTCTCATCGGAAGAATTGGTCTTGGGTGAGTTTTCGTCCTGGCCGTCCGCCTCCGTATCCTGGGCGGGAAGGTCGCTATAGGACGACATAGCATCCCAGTCGGTACTCGGGCCAGGCGACGCAATCGATGACGTGTCCGAGCTGAGCAAAGAGGGCGCATTGCCATGTCTGTATATCATGGGACCAGTAGGGGTCAGGTAGTTTCGGTCCCAAGGGGCCGGCAGCTGCATTGGAGGGTGGAGGGAATTATCCTGTGGTTCGTATAGTTCTGGACCAAAAGAACTGGTGGAGCCGCTCCACTCGAGATTGGGAGAAGAGGATCCAACGGACGAGGTGTCTGAACCGCGGAAGGCCTGTGGGTGAGGTCCATACATGGCGGGCGGAAGGTCGAGGAAATCTCCAGTAGCCCAGGGCGGCACGGGGGAGTGCGGGCCATAGCCACTGTGAGCGGGGGACGACGGGATGGGGCTGGTGGGAGAAGGCTCGACTGGAGACCAGACATCCTCAACGGCAGAGCCGTTGAGCTGGTGGGACTGTATATTAAAGTGGGGGCGCGATTGGGACTGAGTGGTGTCGGACTGCGTTCTGAGATGAGGCGCATGAATATGACGACCTGAATTGAAGTTACGGTGTCGTAAATCATATGAAGAGGTGTTCAAAAATCTGTCTTCATATGGTCCCGTCGGCGTGGAGATGATCGGGTGTCTCTCATCGTGGGTAGAGCTTTGAAGAACAGGATTAATGAGGAGAGTTGTATAGGCAGAGAGACCTTACCGCATCGCCGATATGTCGCGCTCGGATTGCAGAGAATCGTAATCTCCCCGACTCTCAAGCTCCGAGGGCGGGCCCTCCACAGTAATTTCTACTGCATCTAGATGGTCGGCGTTCGGAGAGTGGTCGAAAGCGTGCGATCTCCAGTCACTGGCAGGCGCCTCATCTGGGACAAGTGGTACTGGACGGTAAAAGAATTCATTGTGCTCCATTGTGCTCCATGACTGTGCGGATCCATTGCGCTCCATGACTGCGCTATAGCTAGATGTGTGGAGTAATTAAAAGATTTGGGGTAAGGAAGGGTGAAGGCGGGCTTACCCGCGGCTGAAGGAGGATCCTGCTATATACTACCACAGCTTTACAGCTTGAAATGCCGTCAATACTCGGACGGACGGACGGAATGCGCTCGACTGCGGAGAAAGCACACCGATGAACGCGTTCAAGGATTCTGTACGCGTTCGCGTTTCAGCGTGAAACTAACGACAACGAAGGTGAAATGTACCATCGCTACACGATATATTATCATCCACTTGTTGGGACGCAGGTCACGGGCGCATGATATATGTGGGACCAGCCGAAGCGTGCCAGAAACAGCAGGTTAATCGGGGCAGAAGAATATACTGCTTGGAACCCTGGAACCAGTGTAAGGGCAGTGTGAAGAAGCCAAAGCACACAATGACTCGGGAGGGTTGAGGGGATGGAACCCACGGGCGAGGGGAGAAGGGGCGGTCCGCCGAGGGCCGACGTTCTGCGGCGGGCTTTGATGTGGTTATAGGGCATTGAGTGGGGCCCATCGTTGAATGTGCACTGCATGGCGGCGTCCGGAAGAGACTCTGGTTCCGCCGAAACATTCGCAGATTGAATTGAGGCAACAAACAGCCAGCAGCATCGAGGATCTTGCAGGAACAGAGCAAGTCAAGTCGTGGCCGCTTTTCATGCAAGTGGGGGGGATGAGAGTTGGGGATCAATGGGCGCTTCTTCTTGCACGTCGATATATCCTCCCGAGGGTAACGGCGTTGAGGTTATCCGAGTAGCAGAGCGTCTCAGGAGCGTCTCCCAGGGCGTCTTTCAGAATAACAATCTGGGTCCGAGAACCATGTTGCGCGTCAAACATTTAGGCGCTGTGAAAGAAATAAAAACATCCGGGCGCGATGAATGTTCAAAGGCGCTTCCACCGCCGCGCGGAAGCGCCGACATAGTTGTAGTCAGAAAGAGGCGCGCGTCAAAGGTCAACCGACGAGCACCGCCACCGGAATTTGACCGGAATTGCATTCTTTAAATACTGACTCGAAGTACAGGAACTTGAAGGGTATAGCGCCTTGAGCTTCAGGCTTCATACTACCTACTACAACTCACAGTCTGGGATACGAAACTCTTCTCGTCTCACCCGAACTACTTTCCACATCGACACTCGATTTCGATACATCAGTGTCTGGCCGCAGAGCCTGGACTGGCCTGATGACTAAGGTGAGCATGACTTGAGTTGGCAACGAGCATGTACGCATGAAGCTCATGCGTCCAGCGGAAAACATTGCTGGAGACGTCGAATTTGTGGCCCTGCGTGCTTGTGGGAGCATAGCTGAAGATTCCTACGGCAGTCGTCCCGTTGGAAGATAGGTTAAGGGTCTGGGTATATGCATCGCTTCAGCGAGAGGCAGCATTAGCCCCTCGACGTAGGCATCGAGGAGGAGGAAAATAGATAAGCGACGAGACCGCATAAATGGCCCACGACACAGACGACACTAGGCGCTCTCCCCAAAGTGTGATAGTACGTCGTGTCTGCAACGTCACGGCTTGACAGGCTAGAGACAAGATTAGCCTGGAAATCTACCCATATACTGGATGGTACAGTACCTCACACCGACGGACACTTGCGCTGATGACGCTTCAGAACCTGCGGCGTACCAAAGCGTTGCCCACACCCCTCGCACTCGTGGTCCTTGATGGAAAGATGTGAGTCGATGTGGACTGCCAATCGAATATCAGCTCAATAACCTTTCAAGTAACAAGAACGGGACCTACACCGCAAGTTGTGGGCAGCCGTGAAGTCCTGTTGACAATGTGGACAAACATGGTCTCCAGGCTTCGACGGATCCTTTCGACGACGGTTCGCTGCGCGGCGTGTAGCAGGACTCGCAACCAACGCGCGATATCCCGGAGCGTGACCCTGGTCTCCTTGGCTATACTGGTCGGCATTCCACGAGGTCGACGAGCTTGAAGAACCACCAACGTCTGGCTCTTGGCGGGGATCCATAGCAAAAGGGGCCTGAGCGTTGAACGGCCGACCACGATTGGAGAAAGAGTCGGCCGACTCGCCGTCCACTGACCAGCTCGGCGAGTTGCTTCCCTCTGCCGACCTCGTCGATGGGCCAGCGACAGGATATGGACTGGGCCGACGTCGATGAGTGCGGCGCCCTGGTCTTCCGCCACCATGGCCCTGTAAACCGTCGTCGATGGTTCCCGTGGCACTGGAATGGCTACGCGAGCGTCCTGCGCGGGAAGAGTAGCGTTCATCAACTCCCCCCGGCGTATTGAGAAAGGCGTCCCCGGTGTAATTAGCGTACGACGAGGAGCTAGTCGCCGACCCGAGTGGATGGCCAAAAGACGCCTCAGTCAGCGGTGAGGACCCGTCTCCGCTCCACAAGATCATCTCTGGGAGGGAGCCCGAGCTATGGGTGGCGTTATTATGCTGATACGGGGAGGTGCCGGCAGTATACGACTGTTCGGCTCGGGTTCCATCCTCGATCGAGAGACCTTCAAACAAGATTCTGGTCCCCGAGTCAAGGGAGAAATGATGGTCTTTGTGTCGCCTGTCCCGACGTGGAAGCCGTCCTCGAAGGGCAGGTTCTTCATCAAGCCGGTCAGCGTCACTCGATAAGACACCCTCGGGATGGGGAGGGGGGATGGCGGGATCGGAAAACCCGGGAAGGCTTGGAGATGGGGACACGGATCGAATAGACGACGCGTCAGACCCGGGTCCAGCACTCGGAGGTGAAAGGAGTCCAGGACTGAGCGGGGAGAAGTGGCCCAAAGCATTGCCCTGATGACGAATGCTCCACTGAGCGCTCGTTTGTTCGGGATCGGTGGAGAGGAGGGATGGGGACGCGGATCTCATAGACGATGCATCGGACCCAGGCCCCGCGCTCCAGTGTGCCAGTACTGTTGTATTCAGGCTGAGCGGGAGTTCTGATTGCCTTCCCCAAAGGGTGTTCGTTGGTCTAGGCTGGGGACCTCCCAGCGGGGGGAGTTCCGACGACGGTGCATCATCGTCGGCGACAGCAAAGGGATCGTACTCGTTCAAGTGGAGGTCGGCTGAGGGTGGAAGTAAAGTGTTGTCGGACCGCGCTCGACGACGCACACTGGGCGGAACCGTAAGCCAATCACCCGAACGAGTCGTAGACTGTTGGCCGAAACTTTGAGATCGCGAGCCCTGCGGGAAAGACGACGGCACGTCGCTTTGTGGAGGACCTGGAGGGAATAGGTGGGGCGACCTCGGGAGGCCAAGAGAATGCGTCGGGCTATGGCAGGGTCAGCCAAATCAGATAACCGCGCAAACGTGGGCTACTGGCAAGGAAGGATCGAGGATTGCCTCGATGAATTCTTGGATATCGAATAAAATCGAGTCGTCGTCGGGAGGTGTTGTCATCGGCAAGGCGGGCGAGGGTGTAAAAGAAAAGTGGTATTCCTGTGTCTGGCCGTGTCACAATTTAAAGCGTATCTGTCGTCACAGAGAAAATGCGGCGGGCATATCAAGGGAAGTAGAGCTAACAGCTTCGGAATTGGTGGGGTAATGCTGTCGACGAAAGGTAAGCGCACCGCCCGCGGAAAGACCCGCAGTGGAGGGAAGTGTTCATTCTACTCACCCTGAAATTCATGTCATCACAAAGTCGAATGTCTGAGATCGGCCGAAGCTTGAAGCGCCTATGGGCCACAATCTGGTTGTCCGCTTAGCCGAAGAAAGGTCACGCAAGGTCCTGCAATGAGACCGTACTGCTTTCGTGTGGTGACCATAAGTAGTGCCGCTGGTGCCGACTGGTTTTCTGTCAGACGTAGCGGGAGAATCTCAAGAGAATCTGATGATGAGACACAGCGATGGGGGCGGTGATAACAGCGCGCTGTGAGCATGGTTACGGGCTGGCTCCCGCCCGAGATACGAGGTACGAGCAGGGATGTTCGGCGACCGTGACCTGGCCGTATCGTTGAAATGGAAGAGTAGTGTCCACGGCAAACACCCGCGACCAACGCCATCAGTGGAAGCCCACACCTCTGCAGGGGAGACGCCTTGTACTGAATGGCTCGAGCTGCGCAGACGCGAGACTATCGGAGGGCCGTTGAGAAGCACGCTCTGGTCCACAGGTGGGTAACGCTCGTCAAGTCTGACATTGTCAAGGGCGGAGGTGATAGGTGAGAGAGAAGGGGAAGAATGACTCGAGAGGCCTTGGTGCGGGCTAGAGAGGCCCTGGTGCATCCAGAAATCGTCATGATCCTCAGGAGACTAGATGAAAAAAGAAAGTTATTTGAAGAGACTCTGGTTCCGCCGAAACATTCGCAGATTGAATTGAGGCAACAAATAGCCAGCAGCATCGAGGATCTTGCAGGAACAGAGCAAGTCAAGCCGTGGCCGCTTTTCATGCAAGTGGAGGGGAAAGAGATGGGGATCAACGGGCGCTTCTTCTTGCACGTCGATATATCCTCCCGAGGGTAACAGTGTTGAGGTTATCCGAGTAGCAGAGCGTCTCAAGAGCGTCTCCCAGGGCGTCTTTCAGAATAACAATCTGGATCCGAGGACCATGTTGCGCGTCAAATTTTCAGGCGCTGTGAAAGAAATAAAAACATCCGGACGCGATGAATATTCAAAGGCGCTTCCACCGCCGCGCGGAAGCGCCGACAAAGTTGTAGTCAGAAAGAGGCGCGCGTCAAAGGTCAACCGACGAGCACCGCCACCGGAATTGCATTCTTTAAATACTGACTCGAAGTACAGGAACTGGTATAGCGCCTTGAGCTTCAGGCTTCATACTACCTACTACAACTCACAGTCTGGGATACGAAACTCTTCTCGTCTCACCCGAACTACTTTCCACATTGCCACTCGATTTCGATACATCAGTGTCCAGCCGCAGAGCTTGGACTGGTCCGATGACTAAGGTGAGCATGACTTGAGTTGGCAACGAGCATGTAAAGCTCATGCGTCCAGCGGAAAACAGGGCTGGAGACGTTGAATTTGTGGCCCTGCGTGCTTGTGGGAGCAGCTGAAGATTCCTACGGCAGTCGTCCCGTTGGACAAGATAGGTTAAGGGTCTGGGTATATGCATCGCTTCGAGAGGCAGCATTAGCCCCTCGTCGCTGGGCGCTAGACATAGGCATCGAGGAGGAAAATAGATAAGCGACGGGACCGCATAAATAGCCCACGGCACAGACGACACTAGGCGCTCTCCCCAAAGTGTGATACGTCGCGTCTGCAACGTCAAGGCTTGACAGGCTAGAGGCAAGGTCAGCCTGGAAATCCATACATATACTGGATGGTGCAGTACCTCATTCTTCACCGACGGACACTTGCGCTGATGACGCTTCAGAACCTGCGGCGTACCAAAGTGTTGCCCACACTCTCCGCACTCGTGCTCCTTGATGGAAAGATGTGAGTGGATGTGGACTGCCAATCGAATATCAGCTCAATACACCCTTCAAGTAACAAGATCGTACACCGCAAGTTGTGGGCAGCCGTGAAATCCTGTTGGCAATGTGGGCAAACGTGATCCCCAGGCTTCGTCTTGTTCTTTCGACGACGGTTCGCGGCGCGGCGTGTCGCAGGACTCGCAACCAACGCGCGATATCCCGGAGGGTGACCGTTGTTTCCTTGGCTAGACTGGGCGACATTCCATGAGATCGACGAGTTCGAAGGATCACCAGCGGCTGGGGCCGGGCTGGGATCCATAGCAAAAGGGCCCTGAGCATTGAACGGCCGACCACGATTGGAGAAAGAGTCGGTCGGGTCGCCGTCCGCCGACCAACTCGGCGCGTTGCTTCCCTCCGCCTGCCTCGTCGATGGGCCAGCGACAGGATATGGACTGGGCCGACGTCGACGAATGTCGGCGTCGACGGTTCCCGGGGCACCGGAATGGCTGCGCGAGCGTCCTGCGCGGGAAGAGTAGCCTTCATCAGCTCCCGGAGCATTGAGGAAGGCGGCCTCGAAGTAATTGGTGTACGACGAGGAGCTGATCGGCGACTGGCCAAAAGACCCCTCAGTCGGCGGTGAGGACCCGTCTCCGTTCCACAACAACATCTCTGGGAGGGAGCCCGAGCTGTGGGCGGCGCTATTATGATGATACGGGGAGGTGCCAGCGGTATGGTGCGACCCTTCAGCTGGGGTTCCATCCTGGATCGAAAGACCTTCTAACAAGATCCTGGTAGACGAGTCCAGGGAGAAATGATGGTCTCTATGTCGCCTGTCCCGACGTAGAGGCCGTCCTCGAAGAGCAGCTTCTTCATCAAGAGGATAAGGCGGATGGAGGTCACTCTGCAAGTCATAGTTGCGTGGGTCGGGCGAGCCGCCAGCGTCACTCGACGAGCCGCCACTCGCGGCGTGGGGAGATATGGTGGGATCGGAACACCAGGAATGGCTTAGAGGTGGAGACTCGGATCGAATAGACGACGCGTCAGACCCGGGTCCAGCACGCCGAGGTGAAGGATTCGGACTGAGCGGGGAGAGGTGTCCCAAAGCATTGCCCTGGTGACGGATGCTCCATTGAGCGCTCGTTTGTCCGGGGTCAGTGGAGAGGAGGGATGGGGACGCGGATCCAATAGACGATGCATCGGCGGACCCAGGCCCAGCCCTCCATTGTGCCAGTAGTGCTGTATCCAGACTGAGCGGGAGTTCTGATTGCCTTGCAGGACCCAAAAGGGTGTTCATTCGTCTAGGCTGAGGACCTCCCATCGGGGGGAGTTCCGACGATGGTGCATCGTCGTCGGCGACAGCAAAGGGGTCGTATTCGTACAAGTGGAGGCCGGCTGAGAGTGGAAGTAAAGTGTTGTCGGACCGCGTTCGACGATGACGCACACCAGGCGGAACCGTAAGCCAATCACCCGAACGAGTCGTAGACTGTTGGCCGAAACTTCGAGATCGCGAGCCCGGCGGGAAAGACGACGGCACGTCGCTCTGTGGAGGGCCTGGAGGGAATAGGTCGGGCGACACCGCGAGGTCAAGAGGATACGTCGAGCTATGGCAGGGTCAGCCAAATCAGATGACCGCGCAAAGGTAAGAGACTACTGACAAGGGAGGACCGAGGAATTCTTCAATGACTCCCTCGATGAATTCTTCGATGTGGAATAAAATCGAGTCGTCGGCGGGAGGTGCTGTCATGATGGTGTAAAAGGAAAGTGGTATTCCAGTTTCTGGCCCTGACACAATTTAAGTGAATCTGCTGTCATAAAAGAAAGGCCATTGGCGTACAAAGTGAAATGGGGCTAAACAGCTTCTGGATGCGTTTGGAGCAATGCTGTCGAGCGCATAGCCTGCGTGAATACTAGAAAGTCAAGGCTCATTCTGGCAATCCTGACATTCATGACATCGTCAAGATCGGCCGAAGTTTGAGGCGCCTATGGGCCACAATCTGGGCGTCCGCTTCGCCGAACGAAGGTCACGCAGGGTCATCCAATGCGGATTGGTCTAGCCAGCAAAAGTAGAGTGCCGGAGTTGCCGAATTGTTACTGGTCAAATATGCGGGAGAATCTGATGAATAAAATACAGCGATGGGGCGGTGAGAACGCGTTGTGAGCATGGTTACGAGCTGGATCCCGCCCGAGGTACGAGGTGCGAGCAGGTATGTTCGGACTCGGAAACCTGGCCGTATCGTTGAAATGGAATGGTATTATCCACGGTAAACAGGAGTTGCGCCGCCGGAACGTCGTATGGAAAGCCACAGCCTCTGGCATGATGCACTGCCTAGTGAGGCCCCGTGTTGAGGACCCTAGCGGCCTCGCTGGCGAACTGAATTGACACAGCTAGCCTCCGTAAGGTACAGTCGGGCACGGAGGTCAAAACCAGGGCCGGTTTTCGTGAGAGGTGGAGAGAGGGTCCAGAATCAAGGGGCTCTCGTGCGCATGCATCAGCCTACGTAGCCTGCCTTCGTGTTTTGAAGAGAAGCATTTACGAGATGGCAGGCAGCATCCAGAGATGGGCAAGTTAATCAGAAAGTCCAGAACACGTTTAAGCGTCTGCGTTTCATTTTGCCAGTCCGGGCTCGAGGGTGAGTTGATAAACGCCCGATGCTGGCGCGATGGAGCGCCATGGCCAATCGTTACTTTGAAGACTTACGAAGATTCAAAGAACTAGAAGTACGTCACTGATGCACTGCCACTTTTACGAAGCATCGCTGAGTTGAAAACTAACTTTTTAAGCTCTGTTAAGAAACTATACGGATGGACGATACAGACTACAAACTACTCAAGCGCATACAAGGCCAGGTTGGGACTACATTAATTAAGAAACCCGTTAGTAGGAATCAAGGTACTAGTACACTCGGGATAAACCAGAACAAGGCAACTGCCTCGGGCAATAACTCGAAACTTAACGTAGCAATCTATAATGGAGAGGGTGAAGACAGGGAGATTCACTTTAGGAATCAAGTTGCGCCCAATCTTGGGCGTCATGTGAGTTTTTTTCGTGCCGCCTCTTGACCGATGCTGTTGTGAAACGGTTCCCACACAACCGGCAGGCGTAGGGTTTGATGCCGGCATGCGAGTTCTTATGATCTAAACATCAATGAGCGTGTGCGTGTCGCATAAGGACAGGCAACCCACTTTTTAAGTTGTGGTTGGTGGTAAACGTTGCATTGCAGTGAGGTAAATCACAAGAAAATTTGGCCTCTTTCTTCCTGCGAAGCCCCGCAGCATAAACACCGGCTGGAGATGCCACCTCGGCATAGAGGACCGGAAGGTCCAGAGTCGTGTCTCGGGAGGAGGGACTGGGAAAAGGAGATGAAGATAACCGGGTTTCCGGAGTAGAAGGTCCACTCTCTGGTAAGAAGAATGGGGTCCCGGGCCGCTGGGTATTGAAGCTATGTCTGCGGGGAGGGGCAGTAAGGTGGTCATTGGTCCCTGCTGACGACGTCAGATCAGATTGAGCACGAGAGTGGGGGCCGAAGGCCGAGTGATCTGCTTCGGGAAAGCTAAGACGAGGTGTGTCAAAAAGAAGAGGGAAGGGCTGTTCGGAGGGGGAGACGGCAGATGATGTCCCGTAATCGTCCTCGAAGGCAGGGTCCCAGGGCGCGCAATCATCAGAGGTAAATGTGAGAAGAGGTCTTAGCATGGGGGAGAGTGTGCCATTGGAATTGGACGAGCGGTGCACGTATGGCAAGTGGAGAGAAGGTGACTCGGGACTGAGCCTGCTGGCATCATGAATGGACATTGTGGCCAACATCCCGAGCGGCGATGAAGATGGCGAGGATGAAGAGGGCGAGAGCCTGCTGGCATCATGAATGGACATTGTGGCCAATATCCCGAGCGGCGATGAAGATGGCGAGAATGAAGAGGGCGAGAACGGGAGCGGCTGATAGTTCGTCAAGGACTCCAACCTATACATGGGCCACGGTTGAGAGTGGTCTGTCAACAAGGGACGTTAAACGAGAAAACAAGGGCAAAACAATAACGACGCCACATACGCGAAATTTCCGAAAGGGCGGGCGAGTAGCCGCCGCTACCATAACTGCCTGATTCAGACGCAGGGGTGTGTGGCACTCCAACAGTATCCGGATCATATCTACCCGCACGAAGTCAGGTTAGCAGTCCGCCGTGAGTAACAAACAACAGACTGCGTACATTTCGCGTCGGTTCGCGTCGATTGGCGGGGTGGCCGGTGTGATAGAGATACCACTCTCGACGAAATCATGATAGCGGTCAGAGGTACCACTATCGACGGAATAGCGGTCGCTAGACCTCAAAACATCGTAGGGGGTGAAATTGGCCATGAGTGGGCTTCAAGATGCCAAGGTCGGATGCGTTGGCGACCCGCAACGCGTTTAAATTTCTACCCCGCACAACGTAATTCCTCCGCTTTAGGAAAATCCCATTTTGAGACTCGGAAGAATTCGAATCGCAAGATCCGCAACGTGTTTGCAGCATGCCCGACTGCCATGTACTTTCAATGTGGGAACCGTTGCGCCGGCTGCATTGCGAAAGATGTCAACCACAAAAGCTGCAGGCGAAGTATCCAGCTCTGGACGAAGCATGGGCCCAGGGCAAGAACGTTGAAGAGAGCAAACAAAGAGGTGGTGCCAGGTGCAGTTTGCAAGAAGTATTCTGCCGTAATGGATTTCATGCCGTGGGAGTTTCTCTTTTCGGTAATAACACTCGCTGCTTCTTGCGCTGCTTCTGCCTTTCCTCGAGTCTTTTGTGCGAGAAGTTCCTGCCCGAAACAGCTCTTGCCTTGCCTGAAACGTATGTCGACTGTCCGCGAACTCCCGCTACTGCGCATCTTCCTATGTCCTCGCGATTGCCTCGTGGATCACCGTATATCGCAGAACAGTGCCTCCCATTATCAAAACGGTAGCATCGACTTTGTGCGGGCCTCCGCTTTCCAGCGCGACCCTGAGTATGCTGTCTGGTTGCCAGTGTGCATGGCAGGATCTTTGTCTTTTAGGCGCGGACGGCACTCATTAATCTCATTCCAGCCACTGACGTCTTGTTGTCCAGTCGCACTCAGCTCAAGGCGATGCTGGAGCGTGATTTCTAATTTTCTGATACGCACTTCTACCCTGCAATCGCCAGTATAGAGGCGATGCTCGAGCATTATTTCTGACTTTCTGATACGCACTTCTATTTGCCTGCAATCGCCAGTATAGACTCGGATTTGAGGTATGTCCGACGATACCTTTTAACCCGGACCGAGTTTCTGAGCGCCTATACTACGCGAAAGTCTGCGCCCGACTCTGTGATGCTCCACGACGTTCTTGCCGGTTGTACCACGCCGCTCAATTCCCTCCGGATCTTTCCCTTTCGCTGAGAGAGCATATGGGCACCGTTGCCTCGCGAGGTCCGCCGTACTAATATTACTTACCGTCGGCGTCTGGAAATCCTGTGTGTGTTGGTGAGCGATCCACGGTCCTCACTCACACATGCCGTACACACACACACGTTCATTATTTGTGGGCGCTCTTCTTTTTAAATTGGATCGCGGGAGCAAAATACAATAAACGGGTCAATTTCCAAATTGTTACGCCTACGGATCTTACTGGTTACAGCTTCTGAAGCTGAGCGTCTGCGAAAACAAGATGATATGTTTTTTTTCGGATCCTACGCTTACATAGCGGTTCACTGGTTGAGCTTCGCGACTGGGCTTCCAGTGCGAAATGTTGGCTACCTCTGGGCTACTTTAGGCTCCCTGGTCTGGGGCGTAGCGCGTGCAATTTAGTTTCCATAGACTTGAAGCGCGGTAGCGAGTGATCCTGGACCGAGTGTCAAACACGATCATGTGACTATCGTCCTACATGACGCATGTGCCAATCGTCCTACATGACGCATGTGCCAATCGTCCTACATGACGCATGTGCCAATCGTCCTACATGACGCAAGTGCCAGGGGCACGAGCGGCCTGCGTGAGTGAAAACCTCGGCCCGCCCTCCGATGCTCTAGACACCAATTGCCACGGTGTGCAAGCAATATTAAGGTGGGCCATTGGAGCCATATTGAATAATCGAGTTTAAAGTAATTTTATACGTCTAGGATTACAGGTTGGATATACATGCGAAGATCAAAAATACAAGGGTTATACAGCTTTTACAGTATGTGGAACAGCGAATGACCAGACCAGCAGGGTACAACGATGTTATGTGCACATGCAGACGATAATCAACACTTTTAAGTTAGGAATAAATAGGCAACTTGGACTGCGAGCAAATGCAGAGACCCACGAATCAACAACACATGGGAGCCGCCCTGGGGAAATATGTCTTCCGATCCAGCAATTGCGGAGGTTCACAGAGTTCTTCATGCTCGTACCGTACACCAGGAGCCGGAAAGACTTCGTAGCACTTTGAGCACCACAATCGGGAGTGGTCGCTCTTCACTGCATATATCTCGGGAAGCGGGAGGAAAATCGTCTTCCGTACGTCGCCGCGCCGTTCATATTCTATGAAATGGCCGCAACTCTTCTCGTGCCTGCGCCGAGAATCTTCCCGGGATAAGACGCTGAGGCAGCCCAGACACCATTTCCTCCTCCTTTCATCCAACTCTGCGAAGATCTTGGGCAAATCCGGAAGTTTGTGGTTAGCTTGGTGACGCACGAGATCGGGCTGGCGAGTGAACGTCTGGTTGCAACCAGGAAATGAACACCGGGGGGATTTACGGCCCCTCTTCGAATTCTTAAGGGGTTTTCGGCCGACGCGATGGTGAGGGCCATTATTGTACCACGGAGATGGGCTGCGCGCTGGAGCTTTGAAAACCACTGGCAGACGAAAGTCCTCGTCCAAAACCAGACGAAGATCCTCGTTCGGTGAGACCGGCGACTCGTTCCGATAGCATAAGAGGGATTCCAACTCTTGGGAGTACGCCGGTGGCGCATTCTCTCGTAGTTCGTACTCCGGCGGTTTAAATTCACCCTCTGCGACGGGCTGCACCCTATTCTCCAGTCCCGCCACGACGTCGGTCTGCGGTGACACCGGGCGGGGAGAATGGAGAAGCGTTGACGAAGGGAAGGAGATGGTGAGGAAAGGCTCGGGCGACGGATGGGCAGCCATTGTTGTCAGTTCAACAGGCATAACTGCGGCATACAGGGTCGATGATGGGTTCGGTGAGGAAGTGATGTGGGCATCTTCATCCGAACATCCATCGTTGTCGGCTCTGCAACTGATAGGCGATTGGGGAGGAGTACTAAAGTCCGAACACAAATAGGAGGAGGGACTGCCGGGCGCCGACGAGCACGATTCTGAGTCCGAGTATGCACATAATTCAGGTGCCTGGCAGAGGGTGATCAGTCCTCCATGTTCTAGTTGTCTTGGGACGTTAAGTACCTTGGGAACTTGAATGTCCCATTCCGGAGGAAACTCAGCTGGAGACGGTTTGAGACCTATGTCCTGGTATGGCTCCCCTGGGATATAGAATATGTCATCGACGTCCACTTCGATTTGGTATGGATTGTAGTCGGCGTCCCATTGAGGTATCGTCTGCTGAATGGACTTGTGATCCAAGCCCACAATATTGGGGGACAGCTGAGGAAATTCACAGTCCGTATCGTCGATACTGGAGGGTGGCCACAGTTCAAAATGGATGAGATGAAGCAGCGATGGTATGCTTACGGATCGCTGGACGCAGCATCAAAATCAAAAAAGTTTTCCATGTCAAACGCGTCGGAGAGAGGAGAAGAACAAGGGAAGAAGGTCATGCTGGGAGGGAACGAGTGCATAATGGATGTGGTGAGCCTACTTTTAAATCGGGCATTTGTTTTGTACTTATCCGAGGCTGTTGTGTAATTTTACACTTGTGGGCGCGTATGTACCATTACTATTTCGCAATGGAAGTTCAGCGAAACGACCGAAAGAATACCAATCATTTCTTAAAGTCCTTCCCGACCTCAACTCTTCGTTCGTTCGACCCACTTGTGAACTTTGTCGAAGCGCGGATTCCTACTTTTTCAGTTTCCCAATGCGAGTTGCGAGCCTCGAGGAGCACCTCGAGCTCGGCAATATCAGATGCGAAATCGGGATCTCGACACTATCTCGATCTTGTTGATGCGGAGACGAGTAAGAAATTTGCCGACGGTTTGCTTCTAAATTTACAAGGGATTGGAGAGAACAAGAGAATCAATCATTATTGAAACAACTTTAGAACAAGGAATGGAAAGCCGACAGCAGTTCGAGGAGGTTTTCGGACGAGTGGTTGCTATCTGGGTTGCTACAACAACAACGGTCAAGTGTGGGCGGATCCTTCACTCTGATACCCTCTATGCTAATCCTTTTAGCCATGGAACAAACCAGACTCGAACTCACATGCTGCTGTACCCTGTTGTACCGGAGATCAACTTCTTCAATAATCGTCAAGCTGAGTTTTACTTTTTTGGTAGCGAAAAGGGAGTCCGCCAATTTGGTTGATGGTTTGACCGCTGACTTGCGGCAGTGAATCCAACGTTCCATTTGACATTGGAACGGACAGAACACGGGCCTAGGATCAAAACGTGGCCCTGCCGAGAAGACAAAAACTCCACTTTCGAATACAAGATTAACCAGTTTCAGCAAGACATCGAAGTGGGCAGCCTCGGTTTCCTGCAATTGCTTCCGAACGATCAATGTGGACCGCGCTTTCATGACGGATGAGGCGCTTCTTGCGTGCTTCTTTTTCGTGACTGTTTATGGATGGACCTACAAAAACCAACAACTGTTAGCGCGATCGATTTCTTTCGCTTATCAGTGACAAGCGGTCCGTTGACCTTCAATTCTTTTGTCCGGGGACTCCACGGCTGTTACATAACCGAAGCAGACAAGATTTCCATTCTGAGCCAGCCGGCAGCCTGTGAACGGTGGACCTACAAAATCCAACAATTATCGGGCCGATTCTCCTCTCCTTTCCCAGGTGTTTCTTCGTGGGTCGGCGTAGATGATGTCCCGGTAGGTTCCGGCGAGCAATTTGCATCAAAATATTAGCCTGCGGTCAGTAAACATATCAACTTCGACGGTTGGATTGAGGTCAGGATTTCCGCGCCGATCAACAGAAGGGACGTAACCATCCTTTGAGATTTGATTAAGCAAGAGCGGGGAAACATCCTGCACCGACCAAAATTGAGCGCGATGTGCCGTCGCTAGAGACAACGGCTGGAAGCTGAGACGGATCTTGGCCCTCTTTATCAACGCATTAAAATTATGGTGGGGGGAATGATGAAGGAACCTGCGCCGTTGCGGTCGTGACCAGACGTCCGTCGGGGTTGCTGACGTGGCATATCGGATTGTCTGTAGATGGCTAGAACGCTGTTTCCTTTTCCATTACCGACGATGTTTTGAAGCCGTCGGATTCACAGCGTCCATTAATGCAGACGAGCCAGCTGCCAGCAGTCACGTATCGCGGGAAACGGAAAAAGCCACTATTCTCCGATCCGCTCATTTCGATAGCCCGTAGAGAACACCAGCAAGATCCGCGTTCAGGTTGGCCGAGTGATAATCTCGTCGTAGCTCTTGCTTTGGAAGCAATCCAGTCCATCATGTCGGTCGCTCAGTCCAAAAATCAGCCAGAGTATGATGCAGATGTATATCGTCTGAGACACTGAAAACCCGTACAAAAGCGCCTGGAGTTGAAAAAGAGAGCCCTCAGCACACCGAGACAAAGTGCGCCGAGATCAGATCGACGATGCTAGTCACTCACATGCGTTATTCGCCAACAGCTGCTGCACAGATCCGCGAGGCCGCCGCCGACGTAGAGCTTGGCAGGAACGCCCCGTGGGTCCTTGCTGGCCCTCGCTGATGATCTTGAAAATCAGTTGATGCGTTAGACGCCGTCCATTCTCTGAGAATTTCAAAACGAGCAACCCGCCAGAACCCGCCCGAACGTTAACCAACAGTGATAGTGTCGCAAGAAAGCCGTCGCTGCGTCGCTATCAACCCACTCCAGGGTCGCCGGAGACGTGGGCTCCATGGGCTTCACGGGCGTAGCTCTTGAGACTTTTGTGGACAAACCATTCTTCGCGGCTGGAGATCTCCGCTGTGTCGCAGCAGTCTCCCGACTCTCCCGATCGGCCCTGGCACATAGTACTATGGAACGCAAACGCAGGATGATATCGTCAAGATGTCGTAGAGTCGGAGGCTGGAGCTAGAAAGACTCGAGACACCAGTGAGTATGTCGGGTAGATGTTGAGAGCAAGTAAGCGGGAGTGAGCCCTGGTGAGACAAGAGAGTGACTCTCTTGTAAAAAGTCGAGCGAAACCATGGGGCTCCGAGTCCTAGTCCGAGTCGTGTGCTCACACTGCAACCGGCAATCATCGTACTTTTCTACCGGCAATCATCTTGATGACAGAATGATCAGATACTTGTATAGGTCTGTGTATAGGACGCCGCGGCCGGTACACGGTCACATGACAAGCGCAGTCGCAAGATTGAAAGAACAAGGTTGAAAGAAATGCTTGAGGAACGTGGAGATTTGTAAAAAAATATCTACATACTGTAAACGAACCACGGGCTATGGTCACCCAGTTTCTCGGAATCAACTGAGGGTTCCGCGTTCCCTCTCGCCTTTGCTTTGCCTCTATTTTGGGCGGATAGGTGCCACATATTCAAAGCACAAAGCAGACCCATGAGAACCGAAAATATCAGTAGGATTTTTGTGGCGACTTCGTACCGCGGAGGTGGCGATATGTCACCAAAAAGCCACGTTGCCAGAATACCACCGGAATTGGTCATCATGAACCCAATCGCCATGGTCGTGGCGCGACGAATATACGGGGCGGAGTTGTTGGAATTCCAAGCAGCCAAGGCGGGTTGATTAAGATATGTTCCGGAGATTGATAGAAACAATGAACCATATTGAACATGGCGATTGGATGAACCTGTAGTCAGCATCAGCCCACAGTCCGAACTGGGCGCTTTGCAACTGACCAAGGAATAATCCAAAGCCTGCTAGACAAAGGATCAAGCCTCCGATAGCAACTGCCCCCCGACATTTGTAAAAATCAGAAATGAGAGCTGCTACTACCGTCACTAGCATGGAGTCAGCTTCCGTTTCAATGTCCAGAATATTGTCGCACCGAATGCAGAAACAGCAAACGGTGGGACAGACATCAATTGTGCCTTGCCCGAAATGTAGCCCAGACTCTGAACTATCGATGGAGTGAAACTGGGCTGTTAATTAAAACGAGCTTAGTGTACTGTGAGAGATCCTTACTACGCCAGTCCATACAGCACCACTCCTATATCAACTTCCTCAATGTGAAACGCACTCATAAAGAAGTGCCACACACCATTGAAGAAGTAAGTGATGCCAACCAAAACCACTTGAACAGAAGTGAAAGCGCGCGCAACCTCGGACCAACTGAAGGCATCCACATCCGGATCCTTGCACATCACTCGGTCCTCTCTGAGCCTCTCACCCAAATAAACCTTCTCTTTCTCAGTCAAAAACCGCGCAGAAATTGGCGAACTCGGAAGAATAAAGAATGCAGCGAGTCCGCAAGAAATTGTCAAGGCCCCTTCAATCAAAAAGATCCATGATGCACTAGAATAGCCTCGCTTTCCATCGAGATGAATGATCCCCAAGGCTAGGAGCCTCGAGAATGCGCCAGAGATGGAGGCCGCAGAAAAAAAAAGCACGATCCTGAAAATCATTAGCGAAGCTACGCACTGCGCAGTATCTCGCAGGTACTGTTTATTACCGAGTTTGGAGTCTCTGTCGTGTATAAAACAAAGACAGATAGAGAACAATGCCCGAGACACCACCTGAAAAGACGTAGCTCTGACCAAGGACGAGATAACAAACAAGCCTAAAATGCACCTTCGAAAAAGCCAACAAGGAACGACATGCGAGCAACCCGTGGTAGTTGGTGACTACTCCTTCAGAATGATTTAGGAAATGTCAACCAATAAATTTCCGAACGTGCCTTGTAGGGTTGCGACAAGTCCCCATAATCATGATCGTCGGCAAAAATATACTTACTTGGTCCCAACTTGGTCCTATGCGCTTCGCACACAGGTGAATCATGGGTGCGGCTAGGATCTGGGTAAAACTCACTTTCACACAAGGTTCGAAGGCAATTCCGATGCCACATATCCGACATAAGTCAAAGTCACGGCGATCGTGTATTCCTTGTTGGACATGTTCAGGTGCGTTTGTAAACCCGCTACATGACTCGGAGCGTTTCCGATGTTTGTGCGATCCTAAACACGTCAAATGTACTAGATTCGACACCAATGAGATAAATGTGCGCACCAAAAAAGAGAGAAGATAAAATATAGTGATGACAGGGAGGATCCAGCGGTCGAGTTTAAGCCACACCGTGCGCTCGATGATGGGATCTAAGATATCGCTGGCACCGCCATTCTTCTTTTCATCGCCCGGGGATATTTCTAAGATCATTGTTTCCGCCATGCGTCAGTGGCGATTTATACTCTGCAGAAGAAACACCGCGGACATAACACAGGTCGGAATCAACTTCCACGGAACCTCCCGCGACGTCGGAAGACATTCTGAATGAGAAATGAATGCTATCTATCTCCTTCAAGGCGCACATGAGAACTAAAATTATTGCGAAGGAATCTGTTGTGACGGCGAGGCCCAAAAATTGGGGGGAAAAGCTCGGACTTGCAAATCAAGGGCCTCAGTCAAGATCCAGAGATTCTTTGTTCCTAGAATCCTACAATCAAGTACTGAGCACTTGGAGTGAGTTGAGCTAAATTTACGAACCTTCCGCCAAGCGTTTGTCCGGCATTTTGAAATATGGGTTGGATATGGTCCGGAGTCGACCAAAATAAGCTCAAGGTAAATCGCCGGTTGAGCGCCAGTCGGCCAGACTCTGAACGCCGGGGGACAATCTAAGTACTGAGCACTTGGAGAGAGTCGAGCTAAATTTACGAACCTTCCGCCAAGCGCTTGTCCGGCATTTTGAAATATGGGTTGGATATGGTCCGGAATTGACCAAAATAAGCTCAAGGTAAATCGCCGGTTGAGCGCCAGTCGGCCAGACTCTGAACGCCGGGGGACAACCTTCGAACATGTTCCTTTCACAGGCCTGAACCAACCCGATGGAGTGGAAATTGCTCCGAAGGATCCTGAACTGCCACCATTGCTGCAATCAGTCTCTCGTAGACAGCTTCATATGCGCGCTCGTACCTCGCAATATAAAATGCTGCCACGCTTTACGATATAAATTCCGGGGGCCGTTCCTCGGCGCCGTCTAGTGCGTGTTCATGAATGTATTGTCTGCCGTATGACCCGGAAAAGTCCGTCAAGGTACACAGGGATGAATATCTGCGAATGGTGGACCAGATCCACCTTCTTTTGGCCATTGTCAATATTTATGTCAATTCGCGCTCGAAGACAGGCGACCTCGACAGCCATCGCCTCCAAACTCGGAGACCCTCCTGTCGTTCGTCACCTTTGCATACAGCACGAAGAAGAAATGGCAGAGCATGATTGTAATTTATAATTCCCTCCGGTGTATGGGAGACATTTTGTTTTGAACTGGAGGGTTGCGCCGCAATAGACATTTATCGCAGCCGGGCAGATTGTATGATCGGGCTGATTGATTTTGGCGATGAGTCTGTAAAGGCGGACGCTTTTCGCGGTCACTGTATGAAAGGTCATCCATCACCCACCGAGAAGCTTAATTAAGGTGAGGCATATTGAGGTTGAAAACTCTTCTGTAATTTTCCAATAAAATTTGCCCGTAAATTTTGAATCCTCCTTATACTTATTCTCTTCCGCTGGGATTCGGGAAGCGTATGGCACTGCCACACCGAATATGGAGACAGAGTTGCCGAATCTGGACTCACTTTGAAAACTGCTGTAGAAATTCAGGCTACGGCGAGCCTGAACACAGAAACTCTGGGGGACTCGGTGAGTACTGGAGCGAAGAGAAACGATAACCGAAATTGATCCGTGATGGCTGACAGTCGCTGACTATCGGACGACACTGCCCGTCCCCAAAACGACACCAAAATTCCTTCGATCCATGGTCTTCATGCAACGTGTAAACTGGAAGATGGTGGCTCAGTCTCCCTGGCCCAAGCTCTCGGCTGCATTTCTCGCTCTCTTTACGCTTTACCTCCTCGCTCGCGGCGCCGTGACGTCGCATCAGGCCTCGAAATACCACGATGTCCTCTCCACTGCGAACCCTAGCGCTCTCATGAACCACGGAGGAACGAGTCGCCTTGTACGGACGCTGGAAAGGAGCGAGAAGCTGTATCAGGTTATGATGGTGGAAAGAGATAAATACATTGACAAAAACGGTGGCAAAGACCTTCCCGCGTAAGTGAGCAAACTCGCCCAATACATTCACCTTCTAACACACTAGATACAGATTCCCGACCCCAGGCGGCTTGGTTCGCCTCTCGTCTGGACCATTTTCGCGACGCTAACGCTAAAATCGCCAGTATTATGTTCTCTGGGACTTTTTTTATCCCGCATTCCCTTGCATGTTTCCTTGGTATCGCGTTGGTGAGACTATTCTTGCCTGCAGAAAAGTTGGATGTTGAACCGCATGGCAGGGCTCATTGCTGACGGCGGTGAGTTTGTTAGCGTCCGGCTGTTTATCGACTCCAACTCGTTTCTCGTCAAGGAAAATGGGTCTGCGGCCTGGACCGCGTGCTACAAAGTCGCCCTAAGCCGATAGTTTATTCGCTCAACTATCAAGCCCCGTTGTATTCCAGCTTTGAACTGGATATGCTCGCCCGGTCGCCTGGGTGCCAGATTTATGGTATCTCTCCCACTTTTCGCTCGTGGTACTAGTTAAGCTTATGTTCACAGCATTTGATGCGAATGCGACACACGACGCTCCTTCGAAATGGCCCTGGGGAGAAACCGACGCTGTCATCGACTCAAAGATGAGATCTCGTGTGCACTTTAACCATTTCGCGGTCGCGGATCTGAAGGAGATGAAATACCGCTCTCTGCACAGCGTTATGCGCGATTTCGGGCACGACTGGGTTGACATCCTCAAGGTAATTATTTTCGTCCTCAATCGACGCGTATCGCTTACAGTTATTCTTGAGATGGATCTCGAAGGCTCTGAGTTTGCCACGCTTGTGTCCATGATTGCCGATAGTCAGGAAGAGCCGCTGCCGTTTGGTCAGCTCTTGTTGACGGTTCATGTTGGATGGTCTCAGGGTATGGTCGTCTCGTGTCCTCAAAAGCGAGCGGCAAGCTAAGAGAATCATCCACCGCAGATATGATGACTGTTGGCCATTTCGACCGCTGGTTCAACAGACTTGAGCGTGCAGGGCTTCGTCCGTTTTACTTCGAGATTAGTATGATGGATGTGAACACGCTGCGCCAAGAGCCTGCTGTCGCTCATGTGGGTCTTGGAATTCCCACCAACACTTGAACATTGCTGACAGAGTGGTGGCAGTGGTATTTCATCAATATTAGAGGACGGCACGCATTGTTGGACGACGGTTTGCCTGAGTATCCTTGAAACTCGGATGTTGACTGCGTTTTCTCTTATTTTCGGACGGACTCAAAGATGATAAATTAACTGTTGCCTGTGTTTAATTATAGAATTATTAGAATCGAGAATGCACGCACAGTCGTCCATGGATCCTTGATTGCTGAATCAACTGTAAAGATAAACGAAAAGCTGAAGCAAGAACTTTGAGTAGTATACGTGCTGTAGGCGAATAGAGACCATTCTGGCAGAGCACAATGGATACTACGTGCCGATACGGCAAAAGTTGGGCAGGGACAAGCCGGTAGTGACGGGAACCGAAAACGAGAACACTATATACTCCAGACAAGCATATCCTGCAATGCGCCGGGTATTTACAAGGCGGAGATACATGTGCTTTTTCGGCGTGAAGTCTGGTTACTTGTGAGGGAGCAAAAACTCGTAGTTCACCGTTGTTTTGTGCTTTCAACTTTTCAAACAATACGCGACTCGCGATGGACACGTGATCGTGACGGAGGACGACTGATTTATGTTCAACCAGCGCTCAACCGGTGAAATTGAATACAGAAGGTGGAGATAAATCCCTCTCTTCGAGATAGCAACGGAGATCCTCCTCCGATTCATCTGACAAACTTGAACGAACGCGTAATAAAGAAGTATCCGCTGCCGTAGATCATGTTGTTTGCGGGCCAAGTTGGAAAGTTCGGTCACAAATTAGCTAAATGCATGGCACGTATTAGGGAATCGCAAGGATGGACCTGCACAAATAGTTTACGAGTCGTACGCCTTCATCTCCTCTTGCGCGGCCTCATTCTCCGTCTCGATTATAGTCAGATGTCCAGGAGAACGGGGAATAATGGACATAGGAAATGGCAGAGGTGCGCTGGTGTGACCTACGTATTGACCGAACTTCAGTGAACGATGTGATTTTAAAGGTCCTGTCAACTTACTCTCGGTATAGGCAAAGATGTCAACCTCGATTTCGTTGCCTTCCTCGTCGCGGGCTTTGGAAAGGTCAAAGCCCCAGAGTATACGTGCCACGCTGAGAAGTTATCAAGTCAGCAGAGTTCATGCGATACATATGTGGATAAAGAATGTCAGACGCACTTGATATACATGCTGTTTAACCCCAGGTGCTGGCCAGGACATACGCGCCGACCATATCCAAAGGCCTACCAGACGAGCAGTTAATATATCCACCAACTGCAGCGGGTAGAAGAAACCGCACCGAGTGCTGCCATGGACCAGGATATTCGCGCTTCGACATGAATCTGAAAGGAAGTTGGTAAGGTTCGAAGGAAACAAAATGCGGTTGACGAAGACAAACCGTTCGGGATCAAAGCGATGAGGGTCGGGGAAATCAGCGGGGTTCAGGTGAATTCCCCAGAGATTAGCGATGATTGTGCTGCCTTTCGGAATGAACATGCCATGGTACACAAAGTCCTCCGTGCTCGCGTGGGGTACACCGCCGAGGACCCCGACGGGTCGCCATCGCAAGGTCTCATTGATAACCGCACGGATGAACGGAAGGTCGTCAAAGTCTTCGAACGTCGGCATCCGATCGGGACCTACCACAGCATCGAGCTCCTTCTGCGCCTTGGGAATGAAGGACGGTCCGAAGGCTGCACAAGCGAGCATGAAAGACGAGAGACTCCCGGCAGTAGTTTCCGCGCCAGCGCCGAAAGGTGTTGCTAGGGAAGTGATGAGTTCGAAAGACGGATGGTGAAGCGGTTGCACTGACCACAGGCGTATGCAATCTCAAGTTCATTCATGTCGTTCTTCTCGCGCTCCTCGATGAGCTGGCGGCAAAAAGACGGTGTTGCGCGGCCATTCGCCATCTTGGTTTTCACCTCTTGAACCAAACGGGTCAGGTTCTCAATGTCGCGCGCGCGTTGTTGCAGCGCAGCAGTACGCCAAGGCGTCAGAAAATTGGGAAGATATAGGAGCGCAGGGATGCTCTCGACAAGATATTTTCCCGGGATGCTATATAGGTTAGGTGTCATGACATATTCGCACCAAGGATAAGCAGGTATCAGGCGCACGTTAAGCTCGCCAAGAAATCATTTGTCTCTCGATTGAGACAGACGACCTCGTCATTACAGATGTCGTGGACCCGGCGACCATAAGTGACCACGACAGCGACGGAGATTGCGAAGCGATCAAGGTGCTCGCGATACTTGGCCGGAGATTTAGCCAGTTCGAACATGAGCTGTTTCGATTCGAGATTTTGAATCGGTTTATAAGTGTCCGATGCTTTTTGCATGAAGGAGCCTGAAGTGACTAAGACAAGGCACCCGCTAGATTAATGTTTGTCGCACCATGGAGAACCTGCGCGGCGATTAATCAACTGGTCCAAATGGCAGGAAGAATCAAGATTTACTCGACGCCATCTTCTCCAGAGCGGATTGTTTCCGGGCGACATCAAACCGCGCATGTTGTTGCTTAAAATCTCTTGTCCCTGTGGGGGTCTTTAGCGAAGCTGAGGTTGAAAGGTCGAAATAACGGGCCATAATAAACCGGGGACGAGAGCTCGTGACGGGGGACTTTTTCTCGAGAATATCCCAGGCAGCCTGTGCAGTTCCAATGACCACAGTAGGAGTACGGCCCATTTGCAGATACACGACCGGGCCATACTGATCGTTGAGTTCTTGGAACCAGCGCCACGGCTTTCGGGCAGGAACTTGATTCCTGTTACCTACGAGCCAGCTGGTTTGCGCTATGGATAATTCAGCATTTCTGCCCGCTTCTAAGTTCCTACAGAAGGACTTGCCAGGGCCGGGAGGTAGATCTTTGGCGTGCTTTGACTTCAACTTGAGGACAAGGAGAGCGACAACTGCCGCAGCAGAGATGCAGAGACCCAGTTCGAAGGCAGACATGATGCAGTGGGTCCAGATTGGTGTGAAGCATATTGGTACGTCAGTGATATACGAGACGGTCATAGGGAACGGCTCGGCTTTGAACACGTTTGTGTTGCAAATGGGATCGCTACCCGCACTGTCGGACTCACCTTGCCGACCCCTATCCGACGTCTTCTCTGTCCGCCTATATTCCTTAGGTACTTATCACCTTGTTTCAGTAGTCCTTTGCATTCCCCCGCGCCAGTTCCCTGCCCCCTGAATATACCTTCCTGCGGATCACCTTCGTGTGCGACTTCGAGTTTTTACAGTTTGGTCTCCGCTCCAATTTCTCAACCAGTGCTCTTGTTTTTGGGTCCCCAATCGAAGGTCAACTCACCGAGGCACATCAAATTTAATATCATTAGGCGTTCGTGAACCCCCATTGATGGCCCGAACGCCTATTTTGTCGTTGCAACGCCTATCTTCGCACAAAAAGCTATTTGCGATGTTGCGCGGCCGCCGAAACCAACCTTTGATTGCCAAAGCGACTGCCCTTGCCAAGGACGGGCCGTAGCCGTTACCGGTGCTACGCGACATATACGTACAGCGCTAGCCTGCAGCTGCGTGTACGCTTCATGACCTCATGTCGAATGAATAATGGCCTTAGAGGTAATAATTTACCTCTGAGCTACGGCATGAGACGCCATGAACGGAGCGCTGCGTAACCCCGCCATGCTCATGGGCGAGTACTGGCGAGTAGTTTGCGTCACCTCAGCAAGCGCATGTACTTGGCGAGGTCACTTTGCCGCTGCGTGAACATTGCACCCAGATATGTAGCAAGAAACCTCCACCAGTCGGAATTCACAGTTGCGAGCTATAGGTATTGCGTGCACGCGCCTCATAATCCCAAGATAAAACAGCGCAGGTCAGCATCCACAAGTACAAAGAAATTTTATTGCGCACCTGAAGCCGATGATGCCCAACCGACCAACCCAAACAATGGCCGCCGCCACCGTGATCGACATGTTAAGGGTAAGCAATTGCGCAAGCCCCTGTTGTCGGTTGGGTGGTTGTGGTGGTAGGAAATAAAGGACATTTACACCATCAAGGATCAACTGATGCGCGAAGTCAGCCGAACATCTGCCGCCAACCAAGTAATAGGCGTTCGCTTTGAGGATAGGCGTTGGCTTCAAAAGTAGGCGTTCTGTGTCAAAAGTAGGCATTCGTCAACGACTAATGACACTAAACGTATATACTTTTTTTGATCCCGGTCAAAGGTGAACCGAAGTGGGACCAGACTGCAAGCCAAATAGTGATGGCGCACACGTGATCGTGATTCAGAAAACGATATCGGCGCCGGTTAGTGTGGCCGCGGCTCAAGCCGTCACGCCTGTCACACGTCGACCACTTTTGCTCCTGCACAAGAATAATGCCTCATCCCGCCCAGATCGGTATGGGGAAATCTTTAAGTAGCACCTAGGTATCATAAATAAAGCTGAAACCTATATGAAATGCTTTGTCGATTGCCTTAGGCGGCGAATACAAAACGGCTTGATTTAAGGCGGCTTGAGCCGTTGAGCCGAAGGTTTCTTTTGCCTCATAGCACACCACACATGACAGATGGAGTATAGGTAATTTGAGGGAAAATAAAGCTAACTGTATTATAAACATGCTGCACAATTTGAAACTCTGCCCAAAACTTATGGGAGCACGCTGGAGGCCGATCCACGGTCGGAGCCGGCCTGTCACGCGAGCCGAGCCGCGGCAACACTAGGCGGCGCCGCCGGTTCACTCTCTTGACTCTACCAGGTATTTTTCATCGTGTCCGCCTGAAATACGCAGCATTTCTCTACTCTGGATCTATTGAAGAATGTGGCGTGCAGGTGCAAGATGGAGGTAACGAGCGTGGGGAGCAGAGACGTGGATGTGCGTCAGGAAACCCGTCGATGCGCCGGATCTAATAAGTAAAAAGCTGATTAGCTCTTCACTTCAACCAAAATGGGCAGAGTCAATATATTTTGTGTGCCTAATACCAAGCTGATTACTGGGTGTAAAGTAAGTAAGGTATAATAGAGAGATATCAAGGAAAGACTTCGCTCTCCATTTCAACCAAGATGGGGAAAGTGAAGAGCGTCGAGTGGGACACGTAAGTATATATGTAATATAGAATTCTAGCTGTCGCGTTGCCCGCGCGTAGCGTACGCGCGGGCTCCCCTCCGTGCCGCCTTGCTCCGTAAACGTTAACAGGATCTTCCTTTACCCTCCCCCATTTTCTCCTTTCCGATCGGCGGAACTCCCGCCGCCGTCTCTGTGTGCGCATGCTACGCAGACCAGAAGCTCGGAGACCTTTTCAATCTGGTGCTTTCTGTGGTCTCGAAAATACGATCTCTCATGGCGCACGGGCCTGCGCGTTACCTTTCGTGTCCAGTTTGGTGCGCGTCCTGGCTCAGGCGCTGTCTGCAACTTTGTTGCCGGATCCAGAGCGTCAGCAGCTGAACACATCCCTTACTGAACAAGCTATAGTGGCGTCCCGCAAGTCAACCGATTCCGTTGGAATCCTTTCGGCCATGAGCACGGATCCAGTGAAGTTCAAAGAGGTGGTGAGAGTTCGATCCAGCGCAGAGCCTCGGGACGGAAAGTGCGCAAATACTAACGGAGCAGAATTCAATTCAATATTTCCTCCCCAATACAGTTCCAATTTGCTGGAATCCTGCTTCGGCTCCGGGATGATCTAGTCTAATCTAGTCGTGTCACGACAGGGTTCCCAAATTGGGATGTTGTGGCAGTCGGTACCGAGACTATGAATACAGGCTGGAATCAGGGCTCGATATGGACATACTCACAGTGGCGGAAACTGGCGTGGGGAGGAAATCAGTGTGAATGTAATCTTGAACTCGATTTCCTAATCGGGATCGAGATCGCCGAGGCTCTCGAAATCAATCTAATCTTATCCTCTGATGCTACTACATCGATGTGATCTTAATCCGAATCATCGATTCGTCTGACCATGTTCTCTGTTTCGCTTTGAGTTTTGCGTGGTCTCCCTGCCGGAGCAGGCCAGATTACTGGCTTCCCAGCCCTGGGTGCGTCAAGAATTCTGCTTTATACCTTCCCTGGTTCTCAAAGTGCCTTTAGATCGAGCATGTATTCCGAAGCATCACCTGCGAGCGAAGCGAGTGGAGAATTTCTATATCACGTCGAGTCACGCATCCCTGCCGATATTCTGGAGCTAATCTTTGAAGCCGGGGTGCGGATTGCCCAACGGGAATTACCAACTCCCCGGAAACCCATCGAAACTGTGGTCTCCCACATCAACAAGCGATGGCGAGATACGGCAGTGAATCTCGCGGTTCTGTGGTCATTCATCCAGACGTCAGGCTACGAACCGCTGGACAAACTGGAAACCTACCTGACGAGGTCCAAAAATCATACACTCTGCATACGCCTGTTCGCATACAAGGCGTATTGGAGTCCGGCAATATTGGTAGACATGCGGCCCCATCTGCATCGCGTCCGCCAATTCCACTTGATCACGGATTTCTTCTATTCCTCGCCCACAATCAGTGCCCAGTTCCAGCCATTCGACATGCCGAGGCTCGAGTGCTTCCTATACACTCCTCTCGATTTTGCTGAATTCGAACCTCCGTCGGCCCCAGTACCGCTATTTCCATTCACGGACGGGGCTCCTCTGTTGAACTCGATCCGAATCAATGGCCCCATGCTCGGTTTGATACGGCCGCCTTTTTCACGAATCTCCGAATTGTGTCTTACAGAGGAACGCTTCCCCATCCCCCTCCGTTCGATATGCGAGATTCTCAAATCTAGCGCCGCCCTCGTCAAATTCTCCTTCACCGGGCACGCTCAGCGCCCACATAGACGACTCGGGACCATGCACGATATTGTGCCGTTTGTCCTCCCAGAACTCCGATATTTAATGCTCTCCCATGGCGGCAACGCCGACGTTCTCCTCGCGGTGATGACTGCGCCCAAACTATCCATCCTGCGTCTGAACAATTTTGACGAGGGCGACCTGGCGTATTTTCTCCAATCCGAGCCGCTGCGGAACCCAAAATTCCCCGTGCTGGAGTCGTTGTCCTTTTTCGACAACACGTTTCCCATCGACGTTTACCAGGACGTCGCGCGTGTATTCCCCGCGATTCGGGTCTTCTCCTGCATGAACTCGTCGTACACCGACGACGTTTTGGAGTTTCTCGTGCCGCTGCCGACAACGAGCAGCGTCGCGCACATGCCGTGGCCCAACCTCGGCTCGTTTTCCTTCAGCCAGGCCCAGTTCCACGAGAAACAACAGGCGATGTTGTGCACCTTGGTGTCCGCCCGCATTGCGCTGGGCTCACCGATACTCAATTTATTCCTCGGATATACGAATCGGTTGTTATTAGACACGGAGCGTCTGGATTGGCTCCGGGAGCGGCTGCGCGTGGACGAGAGCAGGGAAATGCCGGAGGATGAAGAGATGAGCCTTTTGGCGGAGTTTTCTGCGGATTTCAACCGTCCGCCTCGTTGGTGATTCGTGTTGAACTTTGTGTTCAACATCCCTATGCGGCTTTTTGGTTTGAATTTACAATCTCTTTGCATATGTCTGACTGCATCTCACAGTATATATACTGCATGCTCATCTACTCAATAATAATTGTAAACTACCTTGACTGAGTGCGATTTTGGCCGTTCCTTTTTGAGTGTCCGGGCCCGAAATTGAGCTGTGGACGTAATTACACTGAAAATATTTTGTAGGCACCTCTAAAATTCCTTCGTGGCACATGCTGTTCTCCCGCTTGCTGGAATTTTTGTTGTACAATTTTTTCTGGTTGTCTACTAAGTTACTTGTTCGAGAACACTCCATCACGGGACGGGCTGAGTCATCGACAGCGTCCAAGACTCGGAGACGCGCGTCTTTCTTCCCTCTACCACATACTATAGTCTAATGCTGCCATTATTCGGGGACGAGAAGAGACGGCAAATAAATCTTGGAGGCTCCTCGTCTGTGTCGACGCTATCGGCGATAACAGATCAAGCAAAAGCACGGCGCATAGAAAGAACTGAGCACAAACGCAAGAATGACGGTGCAATACGCATCCAGGCTTGGTGGCGCGCTGTGTCTGCAACCCGGGCTGCAAAGGCCGACATGCGCAGGTCGTTTGAGAGCGACGTAGAGGGCTTGACGGGCTTGCGATGTATGGTGCTCATTGGGATGGACCAGGAAGTTCTGGGGAAGTGGTCGCAGACGATTGCATCCAAGGGAGAAGGTCAGTGCAATTGTAATAAGGGTTCACCTTTGACCGAAGACTATAGGATCCCTTTTCTCTCCGGCGCTTGGGCCATACCCGTCAAGTTGGCGGGTTCTCATTCGCCAGATATTCCTGCTGTTGCTTCGCTCAGTAGCTGCATCGCCCAAGTGAGTGTAGGTGTATCCTTGCACGTCGATTATTGCTGAGGTTCTCAGATCCCCAAATGCAGTCGCCCATTTGAAGATCATGAATATGCTGGTGTCTGCCGATGTAATGACGCGAAATCTGGGGCCACAGGGTCGAGATGTCGCCGCAGATATTCTGGTGTATGCATTGAAACGCGGTTTCTATCCTCTGCTGTCCGAGGCCATTCGCTCCATTGTACGCCTCTTTATTTTCATTATCATTATCGAGCTCGACTGACGCCAATTAGCCCACGACAGAAGCTAAATCGTCGACATCACTACCTCTCTTGGTCCCACTGGCCACCGTGGCATTTTCCACGTTCACGACAGCAAATGACGCGTACGCGGAATCGCTAGCGGCTTTAACTTCAAGCATCCTCACAATCCCTCTGCTGCCCAACCGCCTGCCGTTACCGAGCTTAACCCAGCTGTCCTCACACCTCCCCCTCACATCCTTCGCCTTCTTGGCATTCTCCCCGCACAGCGTCACGGTTACGGACAGGATCCATCTCGTCGCGAATCTCATGGCCTTCACACCCCCGCGTTACGCTGTCCTCCCCGCTCCAGCGTTGACCGCCTATCTCAATCTTCTCACCAGTCTCTTTGACTCGCTTCCCCCAGAAGCATTCGAGGAGAGTTCCCTACGCAGAGCCGCAATCGCCGCACCCGCAGACGCTGACTCAGACGACGAATCCCGGCCCGTCGTCTCCGTCGTCTCCTCATTCACGCCCGCCACCCCCCGGTTGCCCTCCCCACCCTCGACGCCCGCACGCTCAAGCGCCTCTCCACCCTGGTGACGCCCACACACCTCACGTCCCTGCTGACGGTCACCCAGAAGCACCCCGATGCCACGCGGCGCGCCCTGTTCTGCATGCTCCTCGCGCTCGAAGGCATATGGCCCGGGAAGACCAGCGGCATTCTCGGCGCGATTGTCGTCGGCGGTGGCGGGACTAGTGTCATCAAGGAGTTGTGGCGCGGGTCGGTGCGCCGCGCAAACGCCGCGAGCATTGTTCGTGAATTCCAGCGTAAGCGCCTCTTCGACTTCTAACTGAATTCTAACGTGCGTACCAGGCCCCTCGGACGAACCCAACGCATCGATTCCCCCCCTGCTGTTCCTCGCGGACCTGTACGCGCACGCGCTGCTCACAATGGGCGACGACGAGTTCTTTGGGACGTCCGCGACTGGAGGCGGCTCGGCGTCGGCGCCGCGGAATCCCATGAGCTTGGATGAGCTGACGGTCTTCAGCCGCTTACTCCTGGATGTTGCATTTGGGCTTTATCAGGGCCAGCTGGATTCGGATGGCGATACCAATATGTCGGGGACGATAGGGCCGAGTGGGGTGCGGTACACTTGGGAGGAGGTACGGGAGAAGGTCACAAAGTGTTTGGTCGCGATCCATGCGAGAGAGTGAGTGACCTAGGAGGCCCAGATGATGTTCTTCTCTGACGGGTTCTCATTTACAGCTCGAGGCGGCCGTTCACGCCCCCAGATCACTGGCTCGTATCCAGCCAGATCGATCTCCGATCCTTCGTTGAGGCAGCGCTGTACGTCCTGTCCTCCCCTTCACGAGCTCCTCACTCACTCTACACCCAATCAGATTCGAAGAGCAGCAAATCTCGACAGGGAACGCCCGCGCTGTCACCACGCGCCAGATCGCGCGCCTCGCACCGCGGCTCGGGATCCTGCACAACATTCCCTTCTCTATCCCGTTTTCTACGCGCGTGCAGGTGTTCCGCAGCTTCATCTTCACGGACGTCATGGCGCGGCGGTCGAACGAGGACCAGTACAACGACCACCGGTTGCAGATCATCGTGCGGAGGGAACACATCGCGCAGGACGGGTTCGACCGGCTTAGGGACGTAGACCTCAAGGGCCGAATTGGTATCACGTTCATTGATAAGTTTGGCGAGGAGGAGTGCGTGCTGTCTTGCAGCTTCAGTTCGCTGGCAGCTTGGCTGACGTCTTCTATAGGGCAGGCATCGACGGTGGCGGGGTTTTCAAGGAGTTCTTCACGTCGCTGTGCAAGGAGGTCTTTGACACTGACCGCGGGCTTTGGCTGGCGAATAAGAAGAACGAGCTGTACCCGAACCCTCACGCGTACGCTGTCGAATGTATGTTCTGCTGTTGCTTCGGTCTCGTAAGACGATTCATTAACTACTTTCGACTCGTAGCGCATAACCTGAACTGGTACCGCTTCATCGGGCGCATCATCGGTAAAGCGATGTACGAGGGCATCCTTGTGGATATTGCGTTCGCCGGGTTCTTCCTCGCCAAGGTGAGACTCACCCGTTTGTGCTTTCTTTCATCGCGTCTCACAAGGCATACAGTGGCTGGGCAAGCAGAGCTTCCTGGACGACCTCGCCTCGCTCGACCCTGAACTATACAACGGTCTCATCTTCTTGAAGCATTACGCTGGAAACCCGGAGGACCTGTCCCTGAACTTCACCGTCGCGGTCGAAGGTGCGCAGGCCGGATCTTTCCTCATCTTTTTGCTAACTGAGCATCGCCAGATTTCGGCCTCACCAAGACGGTGGACCTCGTCCCGCACGGGAGCAACATCGCGGTGACGAAGGAGAACAGGCTGCAGTACATCTACCTGGTCTCGCACTACCGGCTGAGCAAGCAGATCAAGCAACAGAGCGACGCGTTTTTCGAGGGCCTGTCGGAGATCATCGACCACAAGTGGCTCAAGTCCGTCTCGTTCTCGTCTCCCTCTACACTATACATCACCTCCGACTGATTATATCCCTCGTATTTGCAGGATGTTCAATCAGCAGGAGCTCCAGATCCTTATCGGGGGCACCGATTCGCCTGTGGATCTGGACGACCTGCAGGGCAATACGCAGTACGGCGGGATATACGATTCTAACCACGCCACGATTATCTCGTTCTGGAGGGTATGTCGCGTTCCTGCCTTTCTCTTCCCTCGCGCAGCGAGACCCTGGCTGACGAACCCCCTCGGTCAGGTCGTCCACTCGTTCGACCAAGAGCAGCGGCGGGCGCTGCTCCGCTTCGTCACCAGCTGTAGCCGGCCGCCACTATTGTGAGCCAGCTCCCGTTTTACTCGTCTCCCTCTTACTTGCTGACTGTATCCGCGTCTGCGTTCATAGGGGATTCAAAGAGCTGGTGCCCAACTTTGCGATTCGCGATGCGGGCTCGGACGAGCTGAGGCTGCCCACGTCGAGCACCTGCGTCAACCTCTTGAAGGTACGCCGTACCCCATTCCCTCTTCGCTCTTCCTCCCTTGCTGGTTTGCTTACTTGTGTTCGTTCCATAGCTTCCGCGGTACCAGAGCGAAAAGGTTTTGAGGGCCAAGCTTTTGCAAGCGATTACATCCAATGCGGGGTTCGATCTTTCTTGATTGGTGTTATGTGGTGTACATCTCGAGTAATGTATCTATAGAGTTTTCAGTCACAAATCCGCAAAATTACCCAATTGGGATGCAGGCGTTTCCTATGTGCGCTTATTTGGTCGGTTGTCGCGATCACGTGTGCGCCATTATATCTCCCGCGAAATCAAGTCCGAATTTTATGTGGAGATTTCACAAGGGTCCACGGGAACAACGTTCTCTATAATGTTCATAGTCTTTACAATGTCGAAAAGGGAGGCTGCTGCAACACCTCTGATTCGCAAGAAAGGCGTAGATCGTGAAACCGCTCGGAAAAGACGAAGCTGCCGAAAGCAATCGCGGAACGGCATATAATACGGCCGCGATGAGTTGGATGTACCTGCATGTATTTCATGATTCACTTCGAGAGAATGGAGATCCATTCCGATCAACAGAACACCAAAGAAAGGTTTTCCTTTCTTCAAGTTACAAACACAGATGGCTGGGGAAACTCTAGGTGTTGCACTCGGATATCACGCATCTACGCCAAAGTCAAGGGAGGTCATCACAAGTTCTAAACAGGTGTCAGCAAGTCTCGAGTTATCACGAATTGAAAAACCTCACCCCCGTTACTGTCGGAATGGAAACAAAAGAAACAGACGATGCTCTGCGATAGCGCGTGGGTCTTTCAACTGCTGGAACCTTATTCGAAGGCAGGGATCGGACGTTGAGTGGCCTTTGAAAAATATGTGTGAGGAAGGTGAGCGGTAGGACATGTGGGCATCACATCTCAGGCAAGCAGGAATCCTTGAGGTCCTGGGGTTCGCGAGCGGTGGGTATCAGCGGGTAGCTTTGGGCTGGGTTCGAGGATCAGGTCGAGTCGTAGCAATCGAAGAGTAGGAGCTGCGACAAGCTTTGGTGTGCGGACTCACTGGAGGAGCGCCCACGTAAGAAACGCAAGACAGCCTTGAAATAGGAGGCAATGGGCAGCATTTCAAGTCCTAGCACCGCGAAAAAAGTGCAGTGAGAGAAAAGAGGGAGAGAAGTAATCAAAGCTGGAAGCCTTGCTTTTCGCATCGACGGCCTGTCAAACAAGGGAAGGCGCCGGGCAGGATTACATCAGTCAGAAAAATGATACGAGCCGAAAGGAAGGTTTAGAGTTGGTAACTGGCTGCGCTGGCAATATAAACTCTGACAAAACGTAATCAACTTGGAGGCGATATTCTGCGGTCGCTTTGCTTAGAATTGAGAGCATAAGTACCGTGGAATTCGCATGACTCGATAGCCTCAATGGCCAGTAAGTGATACCGACCAAGACCGTTTCATTTCGTTTCCGGTTCCCCACAAGTGTGGGTTGGGCGGTGGGTAATCCGTCTCGGACCGAACGGCCGACGTCGAGTTACCAGGGGTGCAATTTTCTACTGGAAAGTTGGCTCAGAAGCGGCCGGAAAAAGAAAGCAAACGAACAGCAAATGGCGGTCAAAAGCAGTAGTGTGACTAGTGACGTGACACTCCTTTTTTCTTCAACCACCACGGTGTTTGCCACCGCCATGATCGTCGAATTAACGGCCAGCTGGATCCCCGTCTTACACCATTCATCCTAATGCAAAATTAAACCCCACAGCCCAGTGCATTCTTCGGAGCATACCCGAAGCGCCGATTTCCTTGGCTCTGGTCAGCCTTGGCCCTTCAGGTCTGGTCAGGTTGCATTCTAGTGTCTTTTGGACAACGAACCGAGGACGAACTGAGAAATTAATCGTCCGCTGTTTGCTCCGGTACAGGCTGGCTCCCCACAAGCCAAGGCATTGGACATTTCCGGGCGCTCATTCAAAATTAACGCATGTCACCTGGCCTGCTAATTGTGAAGGTCTGATTTACGTATTTTTTTCCACGTAGTTTATATACTGCGACGCTGGCCCTTGCTCTGCCCAGCCGAATCCTTTCTCGGTCCTCGTCTCTGCCCATGGCCCCACGAATCCCAGTCGAGTTGCTCGAACAGATGATGGACGATCTGTGCGCTGATCACAAAACTGTCGGCGTATGTGGACTCGTCTCGACAGAATGGATCCGCAGAAGCCGCCACATTTTATTTTCAACCGTTGACCTGCTTGCTTCGAATTTACATCGATTTCACGAGCTTTGGCATCCCCCGCCTGCACCTTCACATTTTCCGTATGCCGTTTGAGCATTACCGTCGAGACGCACGCTGGAACAGGTCGGGAGGCCTTTTATCGCCTCGTAACGAGCTCGGCGTTCGGACGCCTGGCATGCCTACAGTCCTTGCGGCTTTCCAACCTCGACTGGACCTGCTTTCCTGTCTTCCAGCAATCCATAGTCGAGTCGGGTTTAACGCGGTTAACGCACCTAGCAAAATTTGAACTCCATTCGATGACCTTCCACGATCTCAAGGATGTTCTTCGAGTCGCCAACTCTTTCCCGTTCCTCAGCCACATCCGCCTAATCGATGTGCACTTCTCCAAATATCTGGAGTATAATATCTCCTCCGCGAAAACACATCAGATTCCCTTTGCTTGGCAAGTCGTCGAAATCGACGCAGGCGATGCTGTACCGGCATTCCTACATTGCCTCTGCGCAAACCTCTCTGTCGCACCCGTAGGCATACGGCTGCTCAAATTGTTGCACATCAACCCGGGGCATAATTCATACGTCGAGGAAGCTCTTCGCTCTATTGACTTTGAGCAACCTAGTCAGTTACAAACCAACGCCTGGTACACTTCTAACATTTTCCCAGATATACTGCTGTTTCCAGAGGGCTGCGACTTGTCGACGATTTCTTCGCAGAAAACCGCATGGTATGTGAGATACAACAGCTGAATGGTATACTGACTCTATGGATCAGACGACTCGAAGGATGAGTTCACGCCACTAAAATGTTTCTCATAATACTCTTGCGCATCCGTAACGGCATCATGCCGAAGTAAATAGGCTTGGACCTCAGGCGCTGTCGAATACCGTTAGTAGCGTGAAGAAATCCACCAGGTCACCACGCACATCGCAAGTATAACCCCCGCTTGGACGGCTCCGTTGATTGTTCCAAGGCCTCTCTATTGAGATAGTCTCCCCGTGGCTTCCGCAGCGTTTGGTATGCTTCCAGCCTGCTCGGTACATCCTCCCTTCTAGTCCCCAGAGGTAGCAAGCAGCCGAGTGCCCCAGCCTCTTCAATTGCGACCGCAGCACCTTGTCCTAGCGTGGGCAGAGTTGCATGCGCGGCATCGCCGAGGAGAGCTGCGTGCCCGCTAATCCAGGTGTCCAGAATCGGCAAGACGCGCAGCTGCCATCTAAGAATCGGGCTCTCCGCCAGCGCGAAAAAGTCGAGAAACTTGGGATGAAAGTCTTTGAATGTCTCTAAAAGCTCCTCTCGCGTCCCCACTGGAGACCAGCCTGAAAAGACGAGTCTCAGCGGACCGCTGTGTCAGGAAATTGTGCCAACCTGGATCGTCCTGGTGTGGATCGGAGTACAAAGCGACGAGGTTAATCAGGTTTCCGTTTCGGCACGGATACAAAACGGCGAGTCTATATTCTCCGCCTTTATATGTATGCCCTTCATGCCGGAGAGCCCATCGGTGAACCACTCGTGTCCTTGAGGTCCCGCAACTTGGAAGCGTCAAGGAGGCTCCGAAAGCAAGAGAATCCCGACGCCGGTGCTGTCTGAACGCGGCCTAAGATGATGGTTCGCATCGTGGACTGCAGAAAATGTCAGTGCAATCTCATAATACATAAAATGTCGCGGCACATGAAGTCCATCCGCTCCGATGACAAGATCGGCGTGGATGATTTTCCCGCCATCTAGAATTATGGTCCCGTCTTCGGGTGACAATCGATGACTTTACTTCCTAGGTGAAGCTGGACGGGCGGGCCTTGGCCTTCGCCGACTGCTATGCGCATCATTTCGCTGTGAACATCACCCCGATGGCACAACATGCTCTGTTCATGTCAGAATTGCACCTTTTTAACTCAAGTTAGAAAGAAATACCCGATTTTGATCCATGTCGGGGAGCAACCAACGACGAGCAACGCCTTCTCCACTCTGGGAGTCAAATGTCGTAATCTGGCCTCAGTTTGTTAGAACAGTCGAGACAGTCTGGGTGGGGAGAGGGAACGTACACCATCGTAATTAACACCTTTCAAGTTGTCCCGAGATACACCAAAGTGCTCCAGCACTCGAAGCGCATTCACCTGCACGCCAATCCCGGCGCCGATTCGGTTTTAATCTCAGACGCTTCGAATACCTGCCGGTGTTTCAATATCAGAGCTGCACGCA